>VMKM01001983.1:0-97299 GCA_008360985.2 Macquaria ambigua | reverse complement strand
CTTTGTTTTTAGGCGATCACGAGGATGCAGAAACTGCTGACACGAGCCCACAGCAGCAGGAAGAATCTGCACAGACAGAAGAGCCAGTGGATCTTGTAACATTTTAGGCACAGGGTGTTTTTAGATGACTGTTTTGTTTTAGGTACATAGCATTTACTCCCAATGAGAATGTGAACAGAATCGGTGGAAGACGCATGTTAAAAAAACAACAACAAAGAAACAAAAAATCTTTTAATTTGTTATTTTTTTTAAACAGGGTTTTGAATTTTTTATAAGTTTATTTCTATGATTGATTTGTTTGTACAGCATTTTGAACATGTTGCTCTGGTATTGAGATCCATGCAGTAAATTAAGTTGTTTAAACAAAATGCGATTGTTTGCATGTTTTTTTTTCCATTAACTTACTCCTTCTTGACTGATTTCCATACATCTCCACTCTGTATTGTACACATAGCATTTACAGACTATGCATACAAGTGTGACTATCCCAGTCTACAATGCAACTCTAGACTGGAACCATTTTAAAAATGTAGTGGAGTCAGTCTGTCAGTCGTCTTGTGTTGTGTTGTGTAGGATGTTATCTCCTTCTTGAAATTTACTTAAATCAAGCAAAGTTTACATGGGATCTGGCTGATAGTGATACTGAAATATCACAGATTTTCACTATATTTCAGTAAGCCAATATTGGTAATATAACAATATTTGGGGTACTTTGGGGACTTTGCTCTTTGTAAATATTTAAACTAGGGATTGAGAGTAAAATCACTGGAAATCTGCATATAAATATTGAGTCATACACAGTAATAAGTTAAGAAACTTACTTAACTAACTAACCTCTTGAACTGCAGTTTTTCTTATTTCATATTTATATCCTATGTTATATTTAAGGTCCAGTTAAAGGCAGTGGGGAATATCATTTTTTAAATCTGGATTTAAAGATAGGGCTGGCAAGAAAAGACCATTACAGTAATTTAACCTGCTGGGAATTAAAGGACATACTTGGACATGAATCCTTTTTGTGTGTGTGTGTGTGTGTGTGTGTGTGTGTGTGTGTGCTATATTTTCAAAATGGTCATATGCAGCCTTTGTTATTGGTTTGGTTTAAAAGTCAAAAAGTTAAGGTATAAAATCAAGTTAAAATAATGTATTAAATATATAAAATATGTTTTGTGAATCATTTAACAAAAAATTACAAAATGTATGTAGTTCAGTCACATTTGACACATTTTGTATTTTTTAATTTTTTTATTTTGGGATCTTGGCAAGAATACAAAATAATATTCTTAATTTCAACTATCTGGGCTGGCCATCATATTTTAATAATGGCATCACTGGATGACGGTTCATCGCGTGTTCTCATGCCATAAAAGTTAATCAACAACAGTGGGGGGAAAAAAGGGATTGTTAACAGGTATTATAATTTAATGTGGGGGTGTGGCACGGCTTAGCGGGGTTACGTAATAAAAGAAAAACGTAACTACGTGGGGCAAGATTGCAGCCAATGGTACAAAGTGACTCGGAGACAACAGGAAATGCGCTGAACATTTTGTTTCTCACTCGCACATTTTTCACATAGCAAACAGTGACTCGCAGCAGCAGAGCAGGTCGCAGCTCTCTCCCTGTATTCTGCCGTATTTGTAAATGGACGGCTGGACTCAAACGGGGAGGACAAACTCAGGAAGTCGGAGATAAAGCGAAGAATGTGAAGAGGGAAACGATGTGCTCCACGGAAAACAACGCGGAGGTACAACCGACATGTAAGTCACATATTTAGGAATAATATCCGAGCTCGGTCAACGTTGTCATCGCAACGCTCCGTAACCAGGCAGCGGTGTCTGGAGAAACCTCCAGAGAAAACGTACAACCGAGCAAGGAAGGCGGTTAGAAAATGCCGTCTACTGCCAGTGAAGGATGAATCTGTCAGCCGTTGAATTTATGTTGCTTTCCCGTCCCACTCCAGCGTCCGACCCGGGTCTTATCCTGGAGCTGAAGACCAGGCGACCTCCGTCCTTGGAGGGCCGGGCGGGATGTGAGACCTGGAGTGTGGACTTCTCCCCGGACGGTGCCTGGTTCGCCTGGTCGATGGGACACGGGATCGTCTGGGTGGTCGCCTGGCCTCTCGACTCCGAGTAGGTTTAACCTGTACAGTTAGGCATGATGCATTCAGGTGTCCCGCGTACATTCTGGCTTGTGTTAAAACGGCTAGGAGCCATAGAAAAATACATTTTGCTTTGCATAACTGGTCAAAAAATATAATAAAATGCTCAGTTTCTGGGCTTGATTTTATATTATGGAGCCCCAAAGTGTTAATTGTTAAACAAATAAATAAAACAATAAAATACTGCAAATATCAGTCACATTTACTGCCCTGTTTGTCTTGATTGTCAAAGACATTAAATGGTCAGTGGGGGAAAATGTCATTGTGCAATAGAAATGGAAAAGATGACATTTTGAAATAAAAGACTGCTGGAATGAAATAAAAATGTGCAGCAATAAACTCTGCTACTGTGAACAGAAGCAGGATAAAATAACATATCATTACAGTGAGCAGAATTTTAAATATTTATTGGATGTTTTTTTACAATTTCATGACTGTATTTCATATTGTGGTTGTATTTATTCATATAATTATTTCAAAGTGTCTTATTTATTTATTTATTACATATTGAACGCTTTTGTTCTCCTTAGAATATGCTCTGCATTTTCTTTTCTTAAAACAGGCCCCTGAACATCTCATTTCGGTAGCTGTACCTTTAACCCAGGTCCTCATTTTTCCAGAAATAGCGTTCCAGTGCCCAGAAAGGATTTCCTTTTCCTTTCTGTGTTTACTGGGGCCAGGGTTTCGATATCAATGCCAATATGATACCTGCATTTAGGTACCAAATATCAAAACAACACCTCTTAGATACGTTAGTTTGGGGAATCTTAAGATTATTACATTTTTTTTTTTTTTAAATATAACAAAATATGCCAAATTGCTCCATGCATCAATGTTAAATAAATAAATGTACCTAAATAAAATAGCAGTCTAAAGTAAATATGTTTTCTGATTTAGATCAGAAAATATGTGATAACAGAAGAAGTAAACAAGCAGAAGAATCTGATCGACATTCAATGCCAACTTTTTGATATTGGACAATTCACAGTGCTCCTGTCCTACAATTTAGTTGGTACTCCAAAAGTGTTGTGGTTTGATAACCACCCTTAGTATTTACACACCAGCTCATGATAAACAAACAGTATGGAGGTAGCAGAAGCAATAAATCAAATCAAATGGGTGTTATTTGCTTCCTTCTCTTTATCCATTATAATTAAAAACATTAGAACCAGAAAATCCAGACCTGCCAGTAGAATTAACCTTGTTTGCATGTGTTGTAAATCTGATTATGACATTTCCAACAGCACTTAGAGGCAGCATCATATAATCACCAACTCCAGCTTCACACCGCCTACATGTGAGTTTTTTATGGTATCTGCATACTTGATGCTCTTCTCACCCACAGAGACAGTCAGAATGGAGACACCGACCGAGGAGACAAGAGCTTCAGCTGTGGTCATCCAGTGTGGGGCCTCGCCTTCGGACCCAGACCCCCAAAATCAGCTGCGGCGGCACACCTGGCAAAAACAACATCGAAAGGGAGCAACAGCCTGCTTCTGGCCACGGGCCTGGAGAACGGGGTGATCAAAATCTGGAATGTGTTAACAGGTGAGATTTCTGCTGGTGAGGATGTTACTTGTGCTGTTTTCAGATGTGACAAGTCTGTCGTAGCTGATTTTCAAATGCTTTTTATGCATTTTCTTTTTTTATAGGTGATGCTGTATTTGATCTCCATGGCCACGAAGGCGTTGTGAGGGACCTGGTCTTCCCTCAGAACGGGACGCTCACACTCATATCGTCTTCTCGGGACAAGACTTTGAGGATTTGGGACCTGGCTCAGAAAGGTATATGTGCAGTTTTTGTAATGTAATTTTTAATAACTTCTTCAACAACTAAACCCTTTAGACAACCAGTCAAGTCTTTTTCAAGTTTTCAGAAGAGTTATGTTTTCACTTCCTCTTGTGAAAACATCATTTGAGTGGTGTTCACAAACACTCCTTACTGATATGACTCCAGTTATCAAAATGCAATGCAAACATAGTGTTTCATATATTCAGATATTACTAAAGAGCCGTTACATTATGAGATAGTCTGTTTTTATATGCTAAGGTGCGTGTTTTGTTTAATTTCATCTTGTTTGTGAAACTTGTCTGGTAAATGGTAATTGGTTAATGGGCTAAACATGCAAATATACAAAGGATATCATATGTTTTATATTTGATTTCCAAACTTTCAGGCAGCTGATGGTTTAATTTCATGCCAATAAAGTATGAGAATCAGTTCACAGGTGTTAAGTTTTATTTTTGTCAAAAAACTCTTCTTGTTTGGTGTGTTCAAACACACAAGGGAAAGATCTGACATTTGATTTAGTTTAATTAACAAACACCTCCAGAGCTACCAACTGCATCTCACAGCTTTAGGGTCTTTAAGCATGAATCTCAGATCTGTAGTACGCATGAAGCTACTAATGTCACATTATATTTTTATGGTGTACATGTTTACGTATTACTTGTGCTCAGTTTTTGGTTTGCAGACAACATTGCTCATAAATGCAAGGCTTTTCGGCAGCTGACTGAATTGTCAAATGTCGGAGAATCCTTGAACGCACCTACATTGAACTTTCCCTGCTCAAACATTAAGGCCATTAAATGCTCACTGTGAGGTATTACCAAAGAGCTTTCAAAGCTCTGCAACCTGAATTTCACACTGTATTGATAATGACTGAAACCAGTAGCTGTCTGGAGTGTTGGAAATCAGTCTAGACTCATGGTATGCATTGATAAATAGTATGTATTTATAGGCAATAAGCATTCGGTGTGTGCAATTTCAGTTTTTAAACCATCAGTAAAATATTTTTCTGCTTCTTTCTGTGTATTTATCACTTCATATTTGTCACCGTGCAGTCCAACTGAACTAAACCTTCTGTTTCGAATGGAAGAGGTTAAAGCAAACAAACGTTCATGTTTACACTTATAGGAGTCACGTTCTCCAACACTTCAGGAACTGATTATGTAAAAGGTCTGTTTTGTATCCTGTGATGCTTTTGTGGAGCGTCTTATTCAGTTCGCTTAAAACTTTGTATTCTGTCCGTTGTAGGTAAAAAGGCGCAGGTGCTTTTTGGCCACAAAGACTGGATCAGCTGCTGCAGCGTGTCCTCTGACTGCAGCATGATTGCGTCTGTCGGCAGATTTGACAGAGTGAGTTGTATTATTGTAAACATGGCGTTTTATAATCAAGGCACACAAAACAATGCATTACTGTAGATCCTGAAGGACATTGTTTTTCATATATATTTGGTGTTGTTTTTATGTATTTATAGACTTTTTTTATCTATGTGTATTTCGAACTACAATACTTCTAAATGCGCAAAGTTCTCCAAGCTGCATCTCATCTTTCTGACAGAACAAAGCTCCCTTTTAACCTCCTGCTTGATGGTTTTTAATCTCGATTCGCTGCATCAGTTTAGGACGGAATCAGTTCTGTGTCAAATCAGTAAATTTAACAACATTTTCCACCATAATTGTGCAAAAGGGGCAAATATTCAGCATCTCAGTTCTGGAGAATGGGACACTCTTTTCTGTTGCACGGCTTTATGATTCAAGCTGACAAGAAGGGACTTTTTAAAAAACATAATCCTGCATCGTTTATTTTTCAAGGACACTGGAATGTTTTTCTTTTTGCCTCAAGGGTTTTCCTTGCTGATCTTTTACCTGTGGAAATATTTTCAGCTTTTACAAGCTTCTGGTCACAAGCCTGTTTTTCTGACCATTAGAGCAGCATTTCCTTCCTCCTTCCTTTGGAAGATTGTATTTGCATTAACATTTACACGTATTCGTTGGCAAGGATGAAACTAAAAGGTCCAGATGGGTTCAACTAAGTTATATGTAGCTTTTAAGACATTTCTTTCCAGTGCAGAGTAGTGCATTTGGCCAAGTCTGTTGCTCCCAAGCAGGCAGTGATATGGTTATCTTCACCTGCTCCTCTGATTAGTTGCTGATAGAAAGTGTAGCAGTTTGATTCTTTGTTCTCTTCGTTTGCAGACATTTGGAGCACCGGGGGAGCTCTTCCCACTCCTGTCAAACTGCTAATTTGTCACGTTCCCATTTGCAAAGAAAAGCCAGACAGCTTAACATTGCGTAATACCAGACTCTAAAGATCACAATCACACTTTTAATGGTTTGCTGCGTGTTCCAGCCGGTCCTGTTGACACTCAGAGTCACTGAGAATCAAATCACCAGATTTTCTGGCATTGCAACGTCTGCGATTATTGCCGTAGGGCAGAATAACTGAGCCGTGACTAACCCTACATGAATTATCATTCAAATTAAAGTCCTTACAGCAAGGTATAAAGACTCATTAACCCTTCATGATTTTACCTTCATCAGATGGTGTGTCTGTGGAGTCTGCGATCATATACGTTCATGAGGAACCTGACAGGAGGGACCCATAAGACCTTGTACCTCCTGTCTTCCTGTGACTTCTCTCCCGACGGGGCGCTGCTCGCCACCGCAGCCTTCAGCGGCTCCAGCCGGTGGATCGACCTCTGGGACCCGTACACTGCAGAGAAACTGGCCACTCTGGTGTAAGTTTGCACTCCGTTTTTCAGTCTCAAAATGTACTGTAAATGAAAGTTATGTGTATTCCTAAAACTGACATCCTGAGCCTTTACATTGGTGGCAAGTGCATCTTCTGCACATTTTTGATACATGACAACATCTCTAGTACTGCAGGTAAACAGTTTCAAATACAGAACTTTATTTCGCTCCAAGAAACGCCAGTTTTCACCAGGAGGGTGCATCCTACACTGTCACTATCACTGTTTACATCTGATGCACTGGCTGGAAGTATGTCCTGGTGTCTTATGTCTGGTGCAACCCTTTTTTGTATCTCATTCTTGTTTATTTTTTCTATATAATGTGAAATTTAACATTCATGTCATGAACATTAAGGATTTCTGACTATGGCTACTTAGTCCGGGGAAATATCATCCTTAAAACTCTTCTATGTTTCTTTTATCCGCAGTGACTACTTTGAGGATTACGGGCAAAACCAAATCTCAGCATTACAGTTCTCCCCCAATGGTTTGCACTTGGCAATCGTGACTGACGACAGGTCAGCAGTTTTATCAGCTCCATCTCATACACCTTTTATATATTAATGTAATCATGCAAATGTTTCTGGACAAAATGATTTCACACACACGTGTTGTGTTTACAGAGCTCTTCGGATCTGGGAGCCGGGAAAGAAAGGGATGGTGATGCAGACGAAAGTGGACCGAGACTCTAATGGACTCTGCTGCAACTACCATCCAGGAGGGGGAGTGGTCGCCACAGGGTAAAAATCCTCACAGTTTAATATTATTTGAATATAAAACTCTTTCTGATGGAGACTTGAAAGGTGGCTTTAGAAATGTTGTAGCTTGCAGAGGATAGTGGCTGAATTCAGCATAGATTCACAGTCAGCAGTCAGAATGGATGTCAATGGTGATGGGAAAAAAAAAAAAGCATCAAAACATCCATAGAACGTCTTAAACCAGTCCTGCAACTTAACCCACTTCCCTGCTGGCCATTCGTATGCTAAACATGCTCCAGACTCTAATCATTTTAGCTCTATAATTATGTTTTGGCTAAAAAAATGAGTCAATTGATTGCTCAACAGAAAATTGACAATTTTTGATAATTAATTTATCAAGGACAAATGCCAAACATTATCTGGTTCCAGCTTCACAAATGTAGAGATTTGCTGCTTTTGCAATTGTAAACACATACGTAACCTACAGAAATGTACAGTTCAGTGATTTTATATTCATTCGCTTATTTTATTTCGTGTTTTCTATTCAACTAAAATTTTAGTTGCTTTCATTGTTTGCAGCAGCACTGGAGGAGAGGCTGGAGATGAAGAGCGATGCAGAGTTGGCCTGTTTTCTGTTTGACAGATAGGTTACGGCAGTTAGCTTCTGGTGTCGTTGAGCCGGGGCCAACTTTGAATACAACCGACAAATCCTACTCATCCTGCCTTTAAGTTGGAGTGCTTTAAGCCCTCCTGACCACCACACCCACTGTAACACTAACCATACCCTCATACCCTCTTGTGACAGAACCAGAGACGGCCACGTGAGGTTCTGGAGGGCACCCAGGACGGTGCCCAGCCTGTGCCACCTGTGCCGATCCATCCTGCGCCACTCGGTCTCCACGCACCAGATGGAGCCGCTGCCCCTCCCCAAGAGGATCCTCGAGTACCTCACCTACAGAAACATCCCTGAACGCCTCAAGACCTGCTGCTCCTCAGATGAAGAGGAGTGGGATGGTTAAAGAGGAACATTAACACAATGCAACAACTGACATTTACAGTGAGCTTGTTAAGCACTGTCTCAAAATAATAAAAAAATAAAAATGTCTTGCTTGATTTAGCACAGGAAGCATCTTATAGTGATCTACTTAAGATGCAACATTCCTACACTAAGGATTTCATTTATTGCACTACTACTGTAAGACAATGCATAATGTTCACATGCTTGACTTGAATATCACAATTTTATACTCTTAATTTATTGTGTAAATATTAAACGCATATGTATTTCTAATTCCTGTTTACCTTCATACGATGCTACTGTAACTGCAAATGTTAATTGTTAATATAACAAAAAACTGGACTTATAGGAAATAGTTTTATTAAACAGATTCAAACACACGTACATGTCCGAGACGTATTCTTACACAGTTGTATTATAATGGCCTTAATGTTGTTTGACGCGTCTTTCATATTGTTTTACCTCAATGGATGAATTGGTGACAGTAAGTTGATCCTTCACTGGTAACTAAATTTACAGATATTTTAAGTGCCTAAAGGATGGATCTGTTTTGGTATTAGGTGTTACAAGTGACTGCCTTCCATTTTGCTCAGTTTGTATGCAGATGTGTGACTCAGATAGCTGCTAGCATTGTGCTGTACTGTGCATCAACTCTGTGAAGCAGTGGACACTTAAGGGCATCGGTTTTCTTTCTAAAACAAACAAGTGATTTACTGTAAATGATTTCTCATTATGGAAGTGTACCGTTAAAGGGAAACTCTGGTGTTTTTTAAACCTCGGCCTTATTTATACATATTTTGGGGTCTAAATGACTAATACTTACCATTAGTTTTGGAATTGGTCCAATAGATCGCCTCCGACGGCATCTGCGAATGGGCTGCAATGCAATCCTTTGGGATTGACAGGCTCAGACTGTTAGTCGAATTGTCTGACAACATTGTGGAAAGGATCCCTACAGAGACAGACCATTTTGTTGAAGAGTAAGATCCTTTCGTCTTCCTGCAACAACTCAGGAGGTTTCAGAGCGAGACTTTTCCTTGAGCGAGACTTTCTGTTTCTGGTTAAACAAAAAGGATCTTACTCTTTAACAAAACGGTCTGTCTCTGTAGGGATCCTTTCCATAATGTTGTCAGACACTTCGAATAACAGTCTGAGCCTGTCAGTGGCAAAAACAGGTTTAAAAATACCAGAGTTTCCCTTTAAAGAAAATCGACCTACTCTCAGCTCTTCATGGCATCGCTGCACACCACAGCCACTGGGAGGGAAATAAATGAGCCAACCCTATACACACTTCCAGAAAGGACCCGGGATACAGAAGGATTTTGGCCAAACTGTTGAAAGGTTTAGTTACGTCGACCACAGCAACAGGATTGGTAGAGCAGGAAATGAAAGACCAACGAATAACAGAGTTCTGCAAAATATCGCCTGGATTCTGGATGGAGCTGTGTTTTCATTGTGGTACAAACAGAAGTGATGAAAGTTGGTGGAAAAAGTTTCTCTCTCCACCAGCGGTTTGCATTCAAGAGACTTTCGAGAATTTTGTCGTGGAGTAGAGCGGTTACTGTGTCTAGGAGGCCTCGCTGACCACAAGGTCTCTCACTTCCTGGAAAGCTGCAACCATGGAGCTCAGCTGGATCTTCTCATTGGTTCCTGAGGCGAGCCGGTGTCTGAGGAGAAGGATGCATGATCAGTCCAAAAGCAACATTACTTGTATGTAGTGTGGGCTTTTCCTTATAGTTAATATTCGTTTATAAGAGGAAGCATGAGTGGATCTCACTTACTCGATGTCAGCCAACTTGATGAGCAGACCGATCCGAATAGCTGGAGGAAAGTCCACTTGAAGGGAGGAAAAGAAGACAAATATCAGATATTTGTCTAGGAGCAAACTACTGACAGATACTGAGCCTAAAATAAAGCAAGCTCAGGGGGAAAAAACCTACTTACCCAGGGTCATTATCTTTAAGGATAATAGTGAACATATACACTACCAACATTACTATGTGAGTAAAGGGAATCATATCAGGCGATGTGTGGTTCTACTGCTTGTAAAGCCATGTGGCAGTCAACACATAAACCCCCCCCCCCCCACACATCTCACAGTGGTTATTAAGCTAAAAGAGCTAAAAGAGATCTAAATGGAGAAATATTAAATACCTGAACCCTCCTTAAAGAGCAGTGAGATTTAACCCTCTTAAACCTACATAGACAAAGAAACGCCTGAACATAAGTTTTATATTTTTGCCAATTCTGACCTAATTAGTCAGTATCAAGTGTTATACATCATATGATTCAGGGGAACCTACCCTTTCTTTCTGGTGCAGTGTAAAGTCACCATCATGTATTACTTTTGTGTGAGCATACCATATTTGACATTAAAAAAAACCTTTTCCTCAGTGAGTTACATATCGATATATTTCCAAATTTCCACTCAAGTGAGCCAGCAAGCTTCTGTTCCAGTATCATGTGATCGCACACATAAAAAAAAGGTCAGATTGTCGTAAATGCACCCTTCAAATGGCCTCGGGAAGACGAGAATCTCACATTTCAGACACAGCTTGTTTAGCTTGTCTCTAAACGGTTCCAATGTTATTTAATGTTTTGTAGAACATGTCTAGCGTAGCGTCGATGCGTTTTTAACCTACAAGTACAGATACCAATACCAACCACAGATCAGGTAATTGTTCTTATAGGGGAAACTCTTACTTTGGTTAACACTCTGAAAACACTAACATAATACCTGGTTTTAAACAAAATATTTCCTCTTCCCTTGGAGAAATTGCTAATCGAATCTTTTTTTAAATTGTTTTTAAACGTGCTGCCACCTGCAGTGGCCTCACCTCTGTGTATGAGCAGATGAACTTCAGTGAGGATATCATGCAGGGCCAAACCTTTCAAAGTCTTCAGCTGAAGGATTTCTGTGCAGAAGGTGTTGAGGAGTTGCAAGAACACAAACTGAACGGGTGTTAGTGGGCGTCTTGTTTTACATTTTGAAAAGCGTAGCCAATATATCAAATCATGCAAAACATTTTATAGCATGGGTAATATTTGTAAATGTGCTGAAGTCTATTTTTGCTGCAATTATCAGCTGTCTGAATGTCAAATAGTCCTGTTTGAAACTGAGTTGTTAACTGGCACATTTAATGATCATTACAGCTAGCTTCTAGCTTCTATTAGTATTATCAGGTGCAAGAAAGAAATGAGCTGAATGTTTAGCAACTTCAGGATGTTTAGCCTGTACTGTACAGAATAATACTAAACACATTGGTTCACATTTCACAAGATGGAAAAAAAGCTTGTCGGTTATATGGAACATAAATACAGACTGATTGTTCTACAGTAACGCTTCCGGAGTGAATTATCCTGAAAGACAAGGTAAGGATACGGTTGTACGCTGTGGTGAAGTCTTTGTTGAGCGACCAGTCGAGGATGTTGGCTATATCTGAGCGGAGGGGGTGACCTGTGCAGGTGTACACCGTGTCCTCTGTGACCTTCTCATACGCCATACTGGTGCTCTGAAATCACACAGGTGGAATACAGTTAACCCTTCTACGATAAGTGTCATGTATTTGTTTTTCAGCCGTTTTAAAAAACACAATACGAGTCAAAAACACTGAAACTTCAAGGAGGAGAGCAACACAACACCACAAGGCACAATGATCAACATGAGCTTCGTACCTGCAGTATGTTGAGTGATCTTCTCATATCACCGGATGATAAGGTCACGATGGCCTTCATTCCATCTGGAGTTATGTCAATACTGCCACAAAGAGAATCACTCTTTCAATTAACAGTCAGATCAATGCTGAGCTAAAATGTGTGACATGCAAACAACATCATTGTTGACATCATTGATTAGTTTTTTGGTTTCATGCTAATGGTGCTGATATAACTAATCAAAATTTACCATTAACAGTATTGATTACTCTTGCAAATGAGGATATGATTTTTTTTGGTTTTCGTTTGTTTAAATCAACCTTTCACTTTGCAAGAAAAGTAACGTTTGAGGAAATCTGTTCCAAAAAAGAACAGCTCCTTCTTTTTGTTTTGTGACGTAAATCAGTTTCTCTCTATGCTGCAAAATAAAAACATGTCTCATCTGAAACCCAAACCAGAAAAGTGATAACAAATAGAGTGTAAGATATGGTCTCACTAGTTTTCTGAGACGAACACATATTAACAATAAGTGTTCAATTATTTAGTGACATTCAAAACACCTTGAAATCTCTTCTACCTCAGATTGTTTTTACAGCAGACAGTAGGAGAGGAAACATTCACACATTCCCCTTCACACACACACACACACACACACACACACACACACACACACACACACACACACACACCTCTCCTGCTGGACTACATGCTCCAGCCGAGGGATCATCTGGTCCGGGGACAGTGGGCCGAAGCGAAATCTGGTGCAGCGAGACTGCAGGGCCGGGATGATCTTGGACAGATAGTTGCATATCAGACAGAATCGAGTGTTTTCTGTAAACTTCTCAATCACTGAGACAGACAGACAGAGAGAGAGGAGGGTGGGATGAGAGCAGGAGAAAGCACAAGTTAGAAATCAATGTAACTAAGTAATGTGATAAATATCTTGCATCCAAGAACCCAAAAGTAAAATCCTATCAGCTCTGCTGTAGAGATACTTCCATTCATCACTTGACATTCTTTGGTGGTTGGTGACAGTGATAATCTGTAGAGAAGTTGTGAACTGAAAGAAATTTCAGTTAGGGTCAGGGTCAGTTAACAATATTGCACTTTCAATATTGTTTGATTAATTGTGCCGCTCTCACTAAATCTGCCTGAAAAATCTTTGACTTCTGTCCCTGGAGTAGCTGAATTTCAACGCTATATTATACAACTGCGCTCGCTGAAAGCACAACCACTTACAGCTGCAACATTGTACTGAGCAGTGAAATCCATGCTCTATGATCACACAAGCTTATATTATAAGCAAAACACAGGTTAGATGAATTTCACAAAGACAAAAAATGTTCCAGTTTAACTCAATCAATAGATAAAAACAAATCTTCAGATAGGTGTTGGGTTTTAATATGAATATCAGGGTGCACAAGCAAATACACTGCAATTCACCAGCAGCCAAATTGTCTGGCTGCTCAGCGAGCCGTGTGGCTCACAGTGGGCGACGCCCGGCCGAACAGATGGCTTACCTCGCCGCAATGCATTCTGGGCATCCTGGGTCATGGCATCGGCCTCGTCCAGTATCACCAACTTGAAGCCCTTCCTGGAGGACAAGAGGGACGGACAAACAGGCAGCAGTTTAAACAATTCCCCTGGGTTGCAGATAAAAGAGCATTGAGAATGTTCATTTCTGAAAAGAAGGTATGTGATGTGTTGCAGATAGATTTTGAGTCTTACTTGAAGATGGTCCTGGTGCTGGCAAAACTCAGAACGGGACCTCGTACAACATCGATACCTCTGTCATCTGATGCATTTAGCTGCAAAACAAAATTTGTCAAATATCAAATCAAAAGGCCACAAGGTCACGTCCCTAAACTACTGAAGATGTCAGCTGCAAAGAGAAGCAGAAGCCTTCACATCCCGATAAACCAAAAGCTTGTAATGAGGAGTTGTAGTGTACCTCCAACACCATGGAGTTGAACTCTTTGTCCTTGTACAGCTGCCTGGCACAGGCGAGGATGGTGGAGGTTTTGCCTGTTCCAGGGGGGCCATAGAACAAGAGATGGGGAAGCTTGTCCTCACTGATAAACCTCTGGACTGAAGAGATGAAAAACAGTTAACAGTCTGAATAGGACGTGGTCCTTTTGAATGGCACTTTAAATTTAAAACATGAGGAAAATTATGAAAGCTGTGGCTTTTGTACCGTTAATTATTAATGTCACTTACAGCACAGCTAGTACATATAGTTAACAACAAAGAAAAGAGACAGACAGCAATGAAAGTTATCCCTACACAGGTTTATTATCTTCTAACTTTATAATTCATATTTATGTACTATTTGGTTGCTTCAAGCAATAAATGTGATAAAACATTAAATGGGGCAGCAGATTTTATTATCCATAAATGGAAAGTGATACTGATGAACTCTGTTGTGCTGGGGCATTAGGAATGAGGATTATATATTTATCCTGGCAGTCCACATACTTACTGGTGCTTAAAATATCTCTGTGTGAGATCAGATCATCAAGTTTCTGTGGTCTGTATTTTTCAACCCTGGAATACGGAGCAGAAACACATCGTCCATCAATATTGTTATCAATAATAAATACTGTCAATTGGTAAATGACAGCTTGCTACACTTGGAGTAGTTACTGTAAGTACAGCACACGTTTACTTTACACAAGTAACTCAAAACAACAAAACGGATTAGTTGTTTATCCCGAAAAGTATCATTCTCTGTATGCCGGTGTAAACTACAGAACGAACTTAATTAAAATGTGTCCATATTAAAATATCTTCCTTATAAGTTTGGGTGCGAATGCAATACGCTTTGACTAAAGTTAGAGAGTTCAAATTGTTGGGTGCCACTTTCCAATTCGGCATCTATATTTTGCACCATACTCCAACATATTAAACAAAATATCAAATAGTTTCACAGTAAACGCTGCAGCATTTCCGATGAGCCAGTTGGTTCAAGTAGCAACATGGCGATGCTTGAAACATTAATGAGCTATTATGTATGCCGAACTAAAGAGAAGCTCACATGGCTCCTGGTTAACTATTCGTTTTATAAGTATGAGGAATCTCTAACTGTATGTGTAAATACCAGTAAGGCTAAAAGCAATCTACATACTGCAGCGAGCTGCTAGCTTAAATCCATAGTAGGTAGGTTAGTTAGCTAGCACTAACTATGTTATCTGTGTTAAACAACGACTTTCAACTCACCATGGTAAGTTTCTGGTCTGTAACGGTGCTTTATTTGTAGACGCCATGTGTTCTGTGACTGTGAACTTAGCTCCAAGCTGGGTTAAATACGTTTAGAGTTTAGAGTTCTTCCACTCCGTTTGCTGTTTGTTGGTGGCCGTGTTTGGCGCGCTCCACAACAAAACGTGCGTCCAACGTCACGGCGTACAACCAATCGGATCACTTTGTTCGGTCCTGTGGGCGGGATCTCCTTGACAAGAGAGGCCACTGTAAAAAGTGTGTGAAAGATAATGAAATGTCAAACATTTATACTTTAAAAAGCATATACAACGCGTGCACATATTTTTGGTCCACATTGCAAATACGTTTCTGGAACAAATGCATTCTTGAAAACATTTCATATAATGTTGTTAAAATATTTCTCTCTCTACCAGCCAGTCTTTTCAGCTGGGCTGGACCCAATGCTGGCTGAAGTCTCTGCAGGTGACACAGAGAAAATGTCATAAAGATTTCCCACCAGTGTCCCTCCTTGCCTCATGAGAGATGACATTGCTGTGTACAGTTCAGACCCCCGTCTGTTGGGATCCCCTCCCCACCAACCTTCTATTGTCACAATTAACAATTTAGTCAGGCCCATATGAGAATTTTGGAATTTTAGAGAAACCTTTACAAGATAATTTCATCACTGTTATGATCAGTTAGTTTTGGTACTGATAATTGATCCAACAATAAAAAAGTAACAAGTCTGTAGTCTTGTCTTGGCCTTACATTTCTACACACACTCCTATAGATTTTACTTAAATTTAAGGAAATAAAGCCCATTCATCCCTGAACTTTACTCCACTTTACTCCAATATGATCTTTTTCACATTACAATTCTTGATTTAGAATCATGTGAAAATGTGGGTTCAAGACGCAAGCGAATAAAAAAAAACTTAATCTGAGCACCTAACAGTCAGGATCAACTGTCCAGTGTTTCCTACATACAGCAGGTCCTACATGCAGTTTTCTAATAATCTTCACATAATTTGCACCTGATTTAGCTTTTAGCCATTTGATGAAATGATAAAGACAGTGGAGAATATTTTCTTCTAACAATACTCTGACAATCAAATATGCTTATTTCTATACATATGTCAAAAAAAAAACTGCATTTATTTCAGAGAACGTGGTTAGCCTGCATTTGGATTATTATTTCACCCAATACCTTATAGTAGTAGTTCCCAACCTTTTTGGCTTGTGGCCCCTTTGAAGCAGTGTCCTTATCACAGATTAGTGACATGAGTTGTGAGCAGTTTAACCAAGGAGTGATTTTTCCTCCTCAGATTGTATAGTATTTCCAAAGAAAAAAAGTTTCTAGATTAAAGTCAGAAAAAATAAACAGAATTTTGTGTAACAGAAATGTATATTTTTTTTTATTTCTTATCTCTTTAATCATATTATTTGAAATACATCCACATATGATGAGACTTTCACGGTTTGAATAATTTGTCAATAATAAAAAAAATTTAATCACTGTAAAGTCATGAGAAAAAAAGACCACAAAAACCACATACTAGCTATAGAAATAGTGTGTGTGTGTGTGTGTGTGTGTGTGTGTGTGTGTGTGGGCTGTAGATGAGTGTAGGTGTCCTGTATGGGAGTGCACACATCTAGGTGTGGGTAAAAAATATGATAATCGTACAGAGCCCCCCCTCCCCAACTTTCCTCCAAAGTGTCAGTCTTGTTCCTACATCCAGGCCTGGAGACTGGATGAAGCTGTGTGAGCCCACTGCACTTAGCGCCAATCTCGCGAGAGCGGCCCCTCACGGCGGTGCCTGGGCGATGCGATGCTGTTGCTGTTGCTGTGGGTTTGATTGACAGGAAACATGTCGGTGTGGTGGGAGCGAACCGGGATGCAGCTGCTGCCAAGGGAGACAGGGAGTACCTGCATCCAATCCACACATCAGCACCTTTAAAACCACCAGGCTTTCCCCCGATACGTCTGCTTGTGATGCGCTGAGCAGCTTCTCTCTCTTTTTTTTAAACATCCATTTGAAACGAAGGGGCACCCAATGGATGCTGTGGCAAACCGTGTAGTCCCGCTCGGTATCTTCATATTGTGTTTGATTTAGCCTACAACCAGAGACACCTGGATGAAACAGCAGGAACTACGAGGACTGTTGTTGCAATGGAGTCGACTCTCTCACGGCTCAAACCCCGTCTGTAAACCTACAACATCTCGTTTCATGGCGTTTTGCAGGTTGCTCTGTTCCGTGGGCTTCTCCACGTTTCTTTTCTGAATTATTCTTTTTGTTGTTGTTATTGTTTTTGTTTTTAATTTTAAATTTTAAAGTGCAAAGGGGAAAATAACGACCACTGCTCGCAAAACTATGAACGAGGAGATGACAAAAAGCGAGGAGCAGCATCTTAGTTTGCAGAAAGCCTTGCAGCAGTGCGAGTTGGTGCAAAATATGATAGACATAAGCATTTCTAGTTTGGAGGGTTTACGGACCAAATGTGCCACATCCAACGACTTGACACAAAAAGAGATACGAACGCTGGAGGTAAGCACCCTTTGAGCGGAATGACTGAATTTCTGCTGTGCATCTTCATCTAAATCAATACGGAGGGCTGTCACCGTCTGTTATTTATTTCTAGGCCACTATGCATATTTTTCAGTGCCTTTTCAACGACAAACTGGTATTTCTGCTGTCGGCGTTGTCATTGCATACATATGCAAAGATTTCCTGCTAAAAGCCCACTGCTATCTGTTTTGTGCAGTGCAATAAATCAAGAGGCTACGGGGCTGCAGTGGGCTGTTATAGACTTGCGCATTCTGCAGGTGGCGGGGAGAGAAGGTGGCTCTTCTCCATCAGAATAATATCTGAGGCAGTCGAGGCCTATAGGCAGCCCGTGTTTACAATCCATTGCCAATATGCCAGCCTGCGCATCTGTCCTCGCAGCGCATCCAGGGCCCTGCTGTTATGCAAGGCGAGCAGATTACTGAAATTGGTACAAAATATCGTTATCCCTTTAATTGGCCCGTGGGGTATTCCGTAAATTGCGTTACGTAATAGCCATAATATCCCGGTGTTGTGTTTGAGATACCAGACTGTCCGTTTTGAGACCACTTAAACCAGTCCAACACCCCCCCCCCTTCACCAGTGAGAGGCTGTTAAGGGACATAAAAAAATGCCATAAAGTGCGATAAGGTCACTGAAAACTCACTATTGAGCAAGGGCCTGTAAGAATGTTATGGTGATGCCTCAGGAGATTAAAACAAATACCATTAAGTGCTATAAGGTCGCCATAAACTCACCACTGAGTGTCTGTGTGCACCATCAACACACTTTTAAGTCCCAGTGGGGATATCATTTAGATATTACATAAAAAATATCATAAAGTAAAGTCAGTTGTGAGTGCCACACACTAATCCCAACCCCACAGGAATATTAGGCTATGTATTTTAAAATATATAAACATGTAGTAATGTATTCAATGCTATGTCTGAGCTGTTAAGTGAAGTTTGTAAGTGTTGCACAGACAGGGGACGGGAATGTAATCCAAGAGGAGAGAGAACTAATATTAAGTACAAATGTGCTGCCAGCAATGAGCAGGCTACAGTGTGAAGATAAATGTTCACTATGTTCCCTGAATGCCTTGCAAAGCATTGTGGGTACTGGATTGTTTGTTCTAAGCATTACAGAGGTGTTCTTTTTTTATGTTACAACATATTAATATTAGCCTGACTGATCTTTGTGAATGGATCTTTTTTTAAAGCAAGATTTGATTGATTGTGTCATGATTTCACGTTTATGTGCAAACTGAAAAAAAAACAAATGGATAGTTTATAACTTTACCTCTTTTGGATGAATCCCTTCAGCTTTCAGCAAGTAAAAGTAAGGATATACTCAGATAATATAGTATATTATTTTTAGAAAATGCTCATTGGCATAAATGATCAGCATGTGCAGATATATCTGTACCAAACATCACATCTGTGCTGCGTGGCTAAGGGACTATACGGATATTATTTGGTGGTTAAAGGGGTCAGAAAAGGGGCAGAGTGTTGTAACTTTTCTTTTGGCTGAAGGTAGGGTAGGCCTTTTATTTTTTCCTCCTCATCATCAAATTCATATTTTATTTCGGCCTTCCTTTGCAATATTGTGAAAACTTACATAAATTGTTACATCAAAAAGACAAGGCAATTATTAATGTGCGGTGCACATTGGAAGATATTATCCTTTAATGGCAATATGACAAGTACAAACTTGAACATTTGCAGCCTAGGCTTTCGCAGTGACACCCATGTGGTTAAAGGGACCTTGCAGAGTTTTTGACCACCATTGATGCTGTTGGGTGCTTTAACGAGGCAGCATTGTTTGTATCACTTGTTCTACCAGACTTTGCATGCCACGAGCATGAGAGGCGATGTGAAACACACTTCTGGTGACTGCAGAGGGCAGTAATGCCAGGTAGCAATGTGCCAATAAAAGAGAAGAAGACAAGTGCAAGCTAGTGTACAATACAGGTTCCAAAACATTCATAAGTTATTAATCTGTTTACACATGATCTATTGAATTGAATGCACGAAATATAATGCTTTGGGGGTATTGTAGTCTTTGTTATACACCACACTAGTGGAACATCTGGCTTCACTTTGTATACATACTGCAGTTCTAACATATTAATTTCACTTCACACCTAATATGCTTTCATGGCTTCTACATAGTAAACAAAGTCAGATCCATCTTATGAACTCTTTTGAACTAAATTTTGTCACTCTGCATAAAGTTAAAGTCGCATCAATAGATTTTTTTGCCACTTTTTTTGCTGCTGACATATCACCTTACAATGTTGTTAAAGCTGAAGACGCAGAGGGACATTAGCATTCATATGAAGTCATGTTTCTGGCCTCTTGATGAATATGAAGTCCCTTAGCTCTGTTTTGGTCTCCATCAACTCCTGGGGAAAATATCTGGCTCTTTAGCTCTGTTACATTCACCAGCTAGTTGCTATATTCTCTCTCTGTTGTTTGGTGCTGGGCAGGTAGCACATGCTGTTTTGCTAAAAACAGATGCCTGCTGCAGCTGGAAATAGGCCTGATGAGAACAGACTTTGTGGGCTTTTCATATTACACAGTCATTTGATTAATATGAGAATATTGATTACTGTAGTTCTAAATTGTGTGTCAAATTTCACATCTCACTCCCCAGGACTTTTTAATGTCCCATCTTATGTCCCATCTATGGTTACTCTCTCTCTCCGTCTCCCTTTATAACTTCATAGAAATCCATAGTGACGACTTTTTGCAGACTTCTTAAAGCTTTAAATGAAGCAGTAACAGTGAGTGATGTAGCAAAACTTCACTTGTTCAACTGCAACTACAAGTTGTATCTCTGTGTTGAAAGTTTTGTTTTAACACTGATTTGTAGCACTCTTCACGATAAACTTGTGTGAAAAGAAGACAGAAGAAATATTGTTTTATATGCTAGGACATCCTGAGTGCTTGAAAAATACAGTCATTGGCCACATTTTTATTTAGTGTGTGCCCACCAGACAAAATAATAGAAACACCGACATGAATTCAGGTCAGAGGGAGATATTTTGGTAGTCATGTACTGTTGTGGGCTGCAATTCTTCTGTTGTTAAATTTAGGCTACAATCCCCTTGTAAAACACATTTTATCAATACCTGGGAATCAATACAGACATGGCTTGGGCTACTGCAGAAACAGGGTCCAGACAGAACTGCATATGAGTTTATTTGTCGTTTGTATTATTTATTTTTGTGAGATGTTTCTCAGCAGAAATGAAATAAAGTAATATGTGAAAGAAAGGCTCGACAGAAATAAAAACAAGTATTAGAAATGAATGAGGACAAAGGAAAACACACTCGACAGTTAATTCACAAGTGCAACAAAGGAGATACTCCTGAGAACCGTCTAATCTGCAGAGCCTTTCTGGATGGCAGTCCTCTTATTGCCTTACAAATTGCCAACAAATTAGTCGTCCACCAGGGGTTTTGATCAGGATCACAATGACGTCAGCCATACGCAAAGCCTTCCCCGTTAGCCTATCCTGATCTTTATTGAGTGTTTGTGTGTACGGGAGATTCCTCTACGACATCTCTGTTTTCCATCTCTATTATTAATCTACAGTAAAGGACGCAGATTGGGCCTCGGACACAATCTCGAGCTCTTGAGCACTGACCTTGCTTTATATAGCGGCCTATATCATTACCTGGATGAAGTGTTAATACTGGTTTCCATTAATATGATTATGAATTGTCGGCGGTATCCCTTGGATACACTGGAACGATCAACGCACATGATGAATGATCTTTGTTTTTTGAGGCTTTCATATAGATGCAGACACATGATAGAGCATGACGTGATACAGAAAAGAGGGCAGGTCAAAACGAGTGTTGTTGTTATTCATTCATATTTAAGTATATGAGATGGGCAAAGGCTTTACAATATTTATTTGAACAAGAAGTGTGGCATCAGCTTTTTTTTTTTTTTTTTTTTGCTTCAAAGGTGGAACCATGGTCAGAAGATGATCAAAGGCTATGAAGAACAGTTCAAGCACTGTAGCTTAGATGGTCAAAGGGTTCATTGTACTTGAAGCAAACCAGGTCATACTAAGTGTCGTCGGGCCACGTCTAAAGGCACGAATATTTATACCTGATCCGAATTGACACTCTCGAAGGGTGTGTGAAATGTTCGTTATTGTTATAGCCCACTCTTGTCTTGTCTGTATCAAACTGCATGCCATCCTGATCTTGTACAAATGGGAATAAGGGCGCAAACCTTCGGACAGTCTCTCTTTAAGTGTTCCAGTTTATCTGGATTAACTGTGAGTGAAGCAGTCGTGAAGAGGTCAGTTTAGCTCTTGCCTCAAGTGGGAATAGCACAATATACTGTAGGCCCATCTACTTCAAGAGTCTGCTTAAAGGAACACTCCATCATTTTCGCTATATGCTGGTTTAGTTATGTTAGCCAGAGTTATGGTGCCTATAAAAAGTACTCCCACCCCCCTGGACTTTTTCCAGGTTTTATTGTTTGACAACATGTAAATAGGTCTCAACAGAAAAAGATCCTTTAAAGCTTCTATAAGTAAAATGTTTGGGTTAGCTGGCTTAATGTAGAAATAGTATCAGAAAACTGCAACTTGGACTCTAACATGAACCAGAAAAATCTATAGCACATTACTCTTATTCTTTCATCTTTACAACGACTTCCAGTTAGATGAAGTATAGATGTACAAAATACATTTCTGATAAGCTTGAAGATCTGTAGAGTGCCTTGAGTCAGAATCAAATTTTGTAAAGTTGCATTTGATTCTCAAAGATGGAACCAGCTTCCTTATGATCTTGAACCACATCGAATCTAAAAAGATTTGATTGATCACTTTCTCAACTTAACTTTTTCTTCCCTTAATAAATTTGGGTGCTATTCATCATTTCTAACTGCACTAAAATGATACTGTTACTTTTACCCCTTTGTGGTGCAACATGGATCTAGGTCCAACCTTGCTCACCCATGTCCATGCAGTTTAAGACACAGGACAGGCTGGACGTCTTGTTCAGAAAGCACTGATTGTTGTGCATTTGTAACTCGCTGAAAAAGCACGAGCAGCATTATCGGAGGGACTCTGCATGTCTGGCAGTCCGTGCAAGGGCAGAGACAGAAGGTAAAGATAATAAAGTGTTAGAAACAAGGATCATTTTCAGCTTGTGGCGTGCTATTGTTAGCCTGCTAGCCCTAGCAGCTTATGCTTGTACACCTGCCCACAGTACAGCATGTTCAGTCCCTTCTGGTTTTCGCCACAGCAAGGGAGTAAAGTTTGCCTTGCCAAATCTGCTCTGACTGGAGCTTTAGGATGGCGATGCTGCTTGGTGGGTGGTTTTACATGTTAGATCAGGGGCATTAAACTCACGTTACCTGGGGGCCACTGGCCACATTGTTGTCACCAAAGAGGGCTTCTTGAGTGCTCAGTATAAACTAACTTTTATTCTACAATAAATTTCAACTATACACACTCCAAAGTTGAGCAACTCCCTTTTATCTTTTCTCTCCCTTGTATCTATAATACTGTTCTACGTGTTTAGTCAAGTAAGGCCTAATGCCACTTGAGATTGTATTTCTTTAGAACAGCAGCCTTCTCCTTGCAGAGGAGACGGGGAGAAGTCACATTAAACTCCACAAAGAATATAATCAATTGTCCACCTCTCTTGAAACTGGCTGTTCTCCAAGTCAACCTTTATTTCAGGTTTAGAAAGAGTATTTTGGTGTCAGGTGCAGTGCGGTAAATCAGAGTGTGCTGAAGTGTTTATGTTGACAAGTTGCAGAGTTAGGTGCAGCTAGCTAAATGTTAAATGTAAAATAGAAAGACAAGTGTGATAGACAATTGTGTGATTTTTCTTAAATTAAAGAGTGGAGAAAAATCTTTTTTTAGTACATTTGTAAGCTGGATTTAACAATAAATACTAAACATGTGGGGGGCCTTATGTAATCATCTCGTGGGCCAGATCTAGCCCCCGGGCCAGTAGTTTGAGACCCCTACTTTGGCTTCTTTGTGTCTTGCAGTTGTCTCTATCTACTAATGGTACAAACAAACTTGCTTAAACAACTCTAAGAGTCTACAGCCACACTAGACTAAGAAAGTGAAACAGGGAAGCTGCACTTATGTACAACTATGCTTTGAGTGAAATGCTAACATGCTCGCAATGACAATGCTAACATGCTTATGTTTAGCAGGTATAATGTTGACCATGCTATCCTAGTTTATCAGGTTAACATGCTAACATTTGCTAATTAGCAATAAAAACAAAGTGTACAGATGCTTAGCTTAACTTCAGTACATTATGGTAAGCTAAGTTGAACCACTGGCTCACTTTGCCCCATAGCCACCATTTTGGAAAAAAACTGCCTTGCTTAGCAATTCAGGCTAATCTTTAGCTAAATGATTCACATGGTTTTATACACTGGCACATCACCAACATGTATAATACACATTTTTAGACCTGGATAAATTTGCTTTTACAAAACATTCATTATACACAACATGCAGAAGCAAAAAAAAAAGTTTTTTGTGTAAATAAGTACTTACCACTTCTCCCATGTGTTTCTCTCCATCACACTCAGATAGAAATGATGGATTTAATGATGGATGAATTTACAGTCACATGACAACAAATGTGCACAGTTGCCTAGAAACAGGGAGTGGGTCAACTTACCCACTGGCTCAACTTACCCCACTCTCCCCTACAGATGAGGCTGATGCTAATGTCATTAGTTTTGCTGGTGTTTGGTCATAAATTTAAAGTATTTGACCAGATCAGAGGGTCACCAAAGTGATTACGCTTCATCCTGAGGGGGACATGAATGCCTGAACCACATTTCTAGTAATCTATCCAATATTTGTTGAGATATTTCAGTCTGGACTGGATCGACTGATCGATGGCACTTTGATAATAGAAGTATTTATCGAAAAGTCTCTTCAAAAGTTATGTTTATTTGTCTTTCTGTCCGTCTCTCTCTCTCATCCTCCTGCTTTCGTTTGCTCTGAATAAGAACCAGTTAATTTATATATGCTACGTCATGCTATGTTGTTGCATTTATGCCATTATCCCATAGACAAATAAAAATAGCAAGATATATTTTAAGTAGCTGTAGCATGAGAGTTATAATATGTTGTAAGAATATGATATACAGTAAGAAGTCAGCATGTTTAGCCAGGGTAAAAGTGTGTTTCTCTGTGGGTGTGGACTGAGCAGTCACCTTATCGGGCAGAGCGCTAGCAGCCGTGGGCAGCTGCTGTAGGGTTTTCTGCATTCAGAGGTGACTTGCGAGTCCCTCCTCCACTGGTTTCTACTTTGGTATGCGCTGATGTAGGCCAGCGCTGTCTAAGTTCTAGCAGTCATTTTGTAGGTGTATGTTTGGAATGGGGCCATCCAAATGTATCATCCTTAAGTCTTCAAGCATCACGTCACCCACTGTGGGCCTGGACTTTCTTCTACCATCATTTTCAATCAGACCAATTGATTCAATTGATTGTTGCAGCTCAGAATTGCTTCGCTACAAATGTACTTGCTGTAAATCTTGCTTGGCATGTTTTAGGACTTATGTACAGTCAAAACAAAACAAAATATCTCTTCTTCAACAGGTTAATTGTTCACTCTGTAATAAGAAATTTCACTGAAAAGATGAAAATCAAATTTGTAAAAATATACCTTTCTGAAATAGTTTAGCAGCTACCTCCTTCTTTAATCATTTGCTACTAGCAGGCTTTGGCTGCTCGTCTATGTGCAAAATAAATAGTAAAAGTTGCCAGGTCACAATGGAAAAATGTATACATGTTAACAGTGTGGGCTTCAATATGTTAGAAAGGGACATGTTTTGGATAAGGCTTTTAAAGAGTTGTGAGTAAGCAAGATATAAGCAGGGCTGGAAGAAGTATTCAGATCATTTTAAGTAAAAGTAGCAAAAGTACCACAGTGTAAAAATACTACATTACAAGTAAAAGTTTTGCATTCAAAATCTTACTTAAGTAAAAGCACTAACAAATAATGACTTTATGTTTTGTGTGAAATTGTGATCTTTAAAGTAACAGGCTGTGAAATGTAGTGGAGTAGAAGTATTAAGTTACTATAAGTTTCTATAAATTAGAAATACAGGAAATACTGCAAAGTACAAGTACATCAAAATTGGACTTGAGTACAGTAGTTTAGTAAATGTACTTAGTTACTTTCCACCACTGGATGTAAGGAGTTCTGTCATGATGTAATTCATGAGATTTTTGCTAGAAGCGACTGGTATCATGCATGTTGCTTTAAGTATAAATTTAACAAATGTGAACCGTAAATACCCCCAAAACATCCCTGTTAGGTTAATGTTAAATAGCTAATGCTCTTCTTGCATTATGCAGTTATTTTTATTTCTGTTTTATTCTGTGTTTTAAATATGTTGGTTGTCGGTTGTCCTGAATTCTAAGCTGCCTTGTTTGCATGAAGTACATGTATTTGATAAGTATAGCAGACTCTGTTTTGTATGTATGCATTGTCCCTTTGCATACATTTGAAGTCCTGTAGTTCTCGTGCCAAATGTGCCAACATCTGCCCTGCTGAGGAGCAGAAGTGTAGATCGATGATCACATCTAATCTCTGTCATAAATAGGGTACTAGTGTTTGCCATATAATCAAAGGCCAGGAAAGGAACGTACTATTAAATGCAGAAATACAAGTAAAATGACATATTTTCAAATGTATTTAATAGAAAAATGAGAACCTACCAAAATGTATCATTAATACAACTGTGACAGAAAAAAAAACATGAAAATAACAGAAGATTTTAATGTTTTTTACACATGAAGTTGAAAGCTGTATTTACGGGGACACTTGAATAATCACCTATTACTTTGAGTAACTGTGCTATAGTGATAGATTGATAAAAGCATTTACATGATTCAAACAATTACCTGATGGATTTATTCAGCAGTTGGGTTCATTTGTTCAAAATAAGTCTCCTGCTGTCATCTTTTTTACTTCATGTTTGCGGTTCGGCATGAAATGTGTTTTGTAGTCTCTCCTTTCCCATCGCTGCTCATCGTGTTGCTATCTGTGTAAAGAGACACACTTCTGACCTTTTTTGGCACAAACACACATTTAACATGTGAACTGAATGGAAGTAAAATGTTTACATGGCAGCATAATTTAAAGACTGAGTTAGTCAAATGTGTTAATAGGGTTATGGACACACTGATTATGTCCTCACAGGATGTAATACTGTGATAATCAGGTTAATTATTAGTGTGCATCGGATTGTTCCCCAGGGCTATTAAAACCCGAGGGAAATGCAGTTTTGAAATTACAAAATGTATCAATCAGAAAGTGAGAATAATTATTAAATCAATAAAAGTTTAGTTAGTCAGGGACGTGATGTTTCCCCTCTGAAAACTTGGGTAAGGACACCGCAAGAAGCGTATTAGAGATTTGTTATGGTTGCATTAATAATAAAAACAGATTTAACACCAGGTCTGGTGAAGTTTGCATGACAACCAGTTTCAAAGGTAGTCATGACTAAGACCAGAGCCAGATAAGTTACATTCAAGAACAAAAAAGAAAAGAAAGCGTTCGTGTCTTTTCAGATATGTAAATAATGCCCGAATATTTTAAGGATAAATTGAGAGGAGTCATTGAACAGGAACTCTCTCAATGTAGGAATAAATAAGTAAATACCTTGAAGATTTTGTAAAAGTACAGAGTGATACTCTTGGTACTAATTAACTGTATTTTATTATGATTTTTTTGTAAATATAAATATATAGAGGTCAGTGCGAGCCGCTATAATATTGTTGCCAAAGCTGGTGGGATTCAGTGTCTTGCTCAAAAACTCTTCGGGTAGAATGTATATTTATGGCCACAACGACTGTTGTTTATATTTTAAATAACAATGAAAAATGAAACTTTATTTAATTGATTAAGTCCCATTAAAGTGGGAAACTTCTTTTGCAAGGGAAACCACGCCATGATGGCAGCATAAAAAGTTGCAGACAAAATAATACAAAATCAGGAAAATAGATCAATACAATACTAAAAAAACAACAGATAATAAAACTAAGAAGGTTAAAAAGAACTCATGATCTCTTTGAGGTTTTAAAAAAATCCACTGCAAACACCACTGTCACCATATCAATTTAAATCAGGTGAATATGATGTTGTTCGTAGTGCTCAAAAAATGACGAAACAGCTACGTCTCTTTCCAGAAACAAAGTCAGGGTGATCAACGGATCTCACCGGGGACAGATTTCTGTGGGAACTATTTTCTTCCAAAGTTTAAATTTAGACACAAAATGTTCACATATATAATCTGCATGGTCTTGTGGTTTCATTGTATCCTGCAGTTTGAATATATTTATGAAGATAAGCAAGCTTTTCAAACAGTTACAACTTCAGTGTTTTTATTTGTATTTTGCATCAATGTCACATCAGTAGTCAGTTGAACCCCAAAAAGACAGTGAATGCAGGTCTATGGCCTGTTGCTGGTTTACTGTCTACACACGGTGATGCGGCTCTGTATTTCTGACAGAAAGTGTATCCTACCAGTAGAACAGTCATTGCTTGCACCCATGTACCTATACTTTGATATGAGTCTGTAGGAGTTTACCAGTATAACCACAGCTTTCAACCACTAGACACTGAGCGGCTCCACTGGTGCAAACAGGCATTAACTGATCTTAGTAGTGGTGGTTGAGGGAACAGAGAGTGTTGCTTTCTTTTTCCCTGTGCTGTTTTTTCCAGACTGTCCAGGGATTTAAGTGACTTTGCAGTAAACGGTGTAAATCTCTGACTGTCTGTCAGGACAATAACAGTACTGTACATCTTATTTAACCTTTATTTAACCAGGAGGAAACGACTCATTGAGATTAAAAATCTCTTTTTCAAGAGTGTCCTGGCCGAGTCAGGCAGCAGCACAGATAACACGGTTGCAGACATAAAGCAAAGAACAAATTATAGAATTATAAGATATCAAATCATTCTTCAACATTTAAAACATCTACAACCAGATGTACCTGCATCCAAGTCATTTAGAGTCACTTTAAATGCGTCCAATGAGACCAGCTCCTGAAGACTCAGGTGACTTAAGGGTGGCAGATAGCTTTCCTCTACTATCATGTTAAACGTCATATTTCAAACAACTTTTGATCTGTTGGACTATTAAGAGTTTCTAAAGAAAAAGGGAGCAAACTGTAGGAAAATATTGTTGACGTTTTTTTGACTGAGCAGCAAACATTCACATGGAAAACGAATGTGATAACTTCTAGCAAAATCAACATTTAAATCTTTTTTTGCTTTCCAGAACAGTACGCCTTGATTTTATAGGATTCAATCGGATTTTATACCTACCTTTGTATTGCAACGTTTTCCTTTATTGAGTTTCTATTTATTGTCAGTCTTGCTTGTGGGCCAGATGAGCTTCTGATTCAAGACTGAATCGCATTTCATGTCAGTCTATTTTTTAAGCTCTGCTAATAAAAGACATTTTGACTGCATTAGAATTGTTTGTTTGTTTCTGTCACAGAGTTGTACAGTACTACAGTACATGTAGTTTTCATGTTGTGCAGAAAAGTTGTGCTTTGGACAAACTAACAGTAATCATTTTTATTTTATATGTGGAAGGGGAAAAAAAGGGTTCATCAGCATTAAAGACAGTGTAATGTATTTCCAGGCCTCCCTCACTGTGTTCATCCCTCTTGTCCGCAGGGGAAGTTGGTGAAGTACTTCAGCCGCCAGCTGTCCTGTAAGTGCAAAGTGGCCTTAGAGGAGCGCAGCGCCGAGCTGGAGGACTTCCCTCGCCTTGGCCACTGGTTCCGCATCGTCAACTTGAGGAAAGAGGTCACACAGGTAAAACGTCCAGTCACAGTTTTTATGTAAAAAGACTCTCATCTTACTGTATCTTCCAGAATTACAACGTGGGGATGGAAGATATAATTGCTCAAATTACAAATCTGGTATCTGATCATGTACAGATGGGTGACAGAGGGTACTGTCTAACAAAATCTCCCGTAGGTGTGCGATTGAGCTGAGCTCTGATGACTGTATCATATGATTTAACATCACTCTTTTCTCTTTATCATTTAGTCTTTTCTATATCAAGCAGCAGCAGCCCCCACTGCTGAATGTTGAAGCCACTGCACAAGTGTTTTAAGCTGCAGTTCCTCTGATGGCCACTAGATGCTGGCTTCAAGAAAACCCATCAACTTTTTGAAATACAAATGTCAACCATGTTACACTCTCAATAGTTAATATCACATCCTCAGATGTGTGATTTGGTGGAAAATTTGAGAATAATTGTTCCATTAATGAGCCATTAAAGCTTAAAAAAAGAATTCGATTTCCAGGCATTTTTGCTTGATTGGCAGGAGTCTCAGCCCGTCACAGTCAGCCATCGTGGTTGCAGCTTTGTTTGTTCAACCTCAGAATCACCCAGGCTTTAAAAGTTTCCACTCTTAACTGACAATAAAACATAATCACTGAAAAAAGAGCTGCTTTTCATTGTCATTTGAGGCTGTAAACCAAGTGTTTCTTGTATTAATGCGAGACCATAACAATGTGTGTGTATCTGCGTCATATGTGTGTGTGTTTTGTAGGAGATGAGCCCAGGCGAGGTGACCCTGGAGGGCCTGCTGGATCTGAGCGAGGAGCAGGTGTGTGAGCTGCTGCAGAAGTTTGGTGCCAACGAAGAGGAGTGCGCCCGACTCAACGCCTCCCTCTCCTGCCTCAGAAAGGCCCACCAGCTCGGTAAGGGTCCACCTAAAACACAGAGAGATGAGCTCACACACAAACACACGCATCCGTAGAAACACCTGCCTTTAAATGTCCTTAAAGGAAAATGCTAGTGTCCTTTAGAATGATCACTATTTATTAGTATTGTGTAAAATGACATTCCCAATTAATTTGAAATGTACTTTTTAAACTACCTAGTTTGAAATGATCCGCTAGTGATCCGATAAGTGGAGCGTACTGTGATGTGATCACACATTTGACAGAAACAAAATAAAACTTAATGTTTATCGTGGGTAATAATCTCACTCTGTAGAATTCGTTTTTTTTGTACTGTACAAAAATGAATGCCAATAATGCAGTATGTAACAAGGACAAACTAGATGATTGGTTCAAAATTGAGAATCATTCTACTTGTGTCACCCTAAAATAAAAATCATATGTGCAGTATTTAACATTTGTTTTGACACACAAAAACATGCCATAAGTTGTTTGATTGATTACCTGATTGCCTTCAATTCATCAAGATATTAAAAAGTAGATACATTATAGGAAACACGTAGTCATTCTTATGTATCATTTACCACCAAAGTTACATTATTGTTGCAGGGTACTACTGTTTGAAGTTGTGAAAACTTCTCTCTGGTGCATTCAAGGACACTCTGACATTCAAGACTTGAGAGCCAGATGCTGAAGACCAGCTTATTTTATTATTATTTTCTACACATTTTTTGGGGGGCATTTTATGGGTTTGTATTAGACAGTATACAGTAGAGAGCTGGCAGGAAATGAGAGGACAGAGAGGGGATAACATGCAATAAAGGTCTCCGGCTGGACTCACACTAGGGATGCAATTAAATTGTCAGCATCTTAAACTTGTAGACCACCAGCATGCAACGTATTTAATATTATAGACAACTGAATTCTTATAATCCTTATAAAACAGGTGTGTTCACTTATTGCTTCTCCTCTGGGACTGATTTCCCAACAACACAGCATCTGAATTCTTTACTTTTGAGGGTCAACTTGCTAATCTTAGATGTTGGAGCATCCTTAAACACACCAACAATGACTGCTCTCAAAGTGGTGTCAAGTGTATCATCACTCTAAAATAATGTGATTCTAACTATAATGTGTGACTTATGTTAAATATCTTTGTTAGGCTCTAATTTGATTTTTATACAAACTGAAAAACAAAAAAAGCAGGAAATCAGTCTGAAACCCCACAGTGTGGTTTAGGAACTGGTTTGAAGTGATGTAAAGTATTTACAATTTGTAGTTAATGAGCCAAAACATACAAAGAGGGTGTTGTGAAGCACAATGAAAAAGCAGGAGAAAGATGCTTGTTTACATCCTACTATATTCGGTATCAACCAACAATTACCTCATTATCCTGCCTGTGATTCTATAAGATGTGTATACGTAACATGTGTAAGATGTATTATGAATTCAGAGTAGGAGAACTGTTGTGACGGGTTCTGAGATAGAGACGACGAGATGAGATATAGAGCAGGAGTGGAAAACAGCTGCGTTATATTATGTGTGCATGCATATTAGTTATCAAGAGTGTAGTGTAGTACGGTATAGGCCACAGTGTATAGTACAGGCAGGGACTTTACATTGACAACCATCCAGGTAAAACAACAAACCTAATTCTAAAGAATGTAAGGTGAAAACAATATAAAATCAATGATATTTAAATTTTGATTATGTAAAATACTATGATGGGTGAGATAGGAGCATTCGGTGACATATCATCAATAAGATGATTATGTCATATCCCAAATATACCACAGTATACATAGTAATATAGTATAAATATAGTGTCCAGGTTATTGTGTTTGTGCCAGTGATGCACATATTCTAAAAATAAAGCTTTGTTAAGAATATAATCCATACATCCGCATACTGAACTAATACTTAGATTACATGTAAGGTTGTAGTTTATTATCTCATGGCGCAAAAAAAAAAAACATAGTTTATTAGTGATCTGACATTCTCTTTGAATGAGACTCACCAAAACCATCATACACATAGTATTATATCTTTATTTATGGACTATAAAAACAAGACTAGAATTTACAGCAGTCATCATCTGTAGTTTTATGATGTTGGAATGGAAGGATGTAACAAAAATGCAACCTAATTTCTGATCTCGGTCAGAAAACATTAACTTATTTAACTCAACATTCATAAAGTTTTAATCCGGCAGATCCTCCAAACTCGAACCCTTTTTTTTTTTTGTATTGTCATGACAAATGTATGCTAGTCAGTCTTTGCTGTGGTGTTAATCCACTATCAGTCCTAGAAAGAAACTTTTTAAATACACACTGTGCCCAGTACTGTTTGAGTGTCTGTAGGTGGCACTGTTTTCTTCATATGTTCAGCCACAGTGGTTCAGTTCTTCTCTTTATTCTTAACAAACTGTAAGTTAAACTGAATCATTACTTATGTTTTTGAGAAATAAGACACCACCTGTTAAGAACAGCTTTTGTGAAGTGGATTAATCACTATTATGTTATTATAAATCATCATTACAGCAATCATTGATAGCAATTTCAAAGATTTGTGGGGCGTTACTTCATAAGCCCTTGTCATGTAGTCATGTGTGACAGTAATTATGGAGTCCAAACAGGCAGAGAAAAAGGCTGGAACGCTAAGTAGCAAGCACATTAGACGATCTATACGATGTATATACTGCGAGGCTAATGAGGAAGTGGGAACAGGTGTGCAGGTGGGGGGGGAGGTCAGGTGATGGGGGATGGCGGGAACACAGGGGTTACTGCAGGGCAACTTACACCTTTACACACATTTTTATTAACAGAAATGGACTCACATAAATCTTATCAGGGCTCCACCCACATTCAACCTGAGCCGAGCTCTAATCAGCCAAGTGAAAACACCTGTGGGTGTGCAGAGCTTTTAAGAAGCCTTTAATGTTTGTATTTATTCTACTATCCTGCAGTGTTTTCATCCATAGAGGCCCAGTGTAATAAACACAGGCGTAATGACACAGTGACTAGTTTGACCTATTGTTTTAGCCATTACAGTACTTTGTTATCCAGACCTAAACTGAATTTCAAGTCTAGTCTAGTCTTTATGCTAAGCTAAAAGACTCCGGGCTCTTGCTCCACTCTTACTGTACATACATGAGAATATTACTGATCTTCCCATCTAACTCTCTGCAAGAAAGCGAATTTCCCAAATGTCAGACTTTTCCTTTAATTCATGATTTTTAACCTCTGTCTGTGACAAGGGCTTTACCTTTCTAGCACAGCTCACAGTATCTGACAAAAGCATTAAAGTCACATATTTATAGTGCAATAAAGAAGAACAAGTTACTGTTGTAGAAGTTTAAATCTCACCACACTCCATTTCCCGACCACTCCTCTCCAACGAAGTAAATACAGTAGAAGTACCTTCTTACTTCTTCTTAAAACACAGTGATCTGAAGTCTTAATAGTCTGTGGTCTTAATATTAATATTATAACGCCAGTAAAAGCTTCCACTTGCCACATTTTGACAACAAAAAGCAACTATCTAAATATTTGTCTTTGTTGATGTACTGAATGCAGAGGTTTATATAGCATATTGTAATGGGTAAAGTAAATTGTAAATGGTTGCATTTATATAGTGCTTTTATCCAAAGCGCTTTACCCATTCACACACACACACAAACACTCACACACCAATGGCAGCGAGCTACCACTACAAGGTGCTGGCCTGCAATTTGGGGTTCAGTGTCTCGCCCAAGGACACTTTGACATGTGGGAAAGGAGGAGCTGGGGATCGAGCCGCCAACCTTGCAATTAGTCCTCCTCAGTTACAGGAGGAGTCACTAAAATACGTGCAAATGATGGTTGTATTTCTACAAATAATTTAACATGGAAGCTTATGTTGGTGGGGCTGAAATTGCTTCACTGGATCAGATGATATTTGATGTGTGTGTGACCCAAAACTCTGGCATCTTCTCTCCTATTTTGTTGCTTAAAGCCTCATTTTAAAATTGTAGAGATATGTTCCTAAGAACAGTCACCCACTCTTTGCTGTATTTAATTAATTTTTTTCAAAAAGTGGGGACTTGCAAAGTGATGCCATGACTACATTTCTGTTGTTTCATGGTTGCACACCAGGTGGCGTAACAGACCGCACTTTGTTTTTCAATCCGCTGGGTCAAAGCTTTTGCAATGATACAAATGAACCAGAAGGGGGCAGTAGATCATCACTAAAACTGTCTTGTTAGGTTTAGTAACAACCTTTTGTAAACCCGTTTGATAACATATCTGTTTCTACTCTACTCCCACTCAAACACACACACACACACACACACACACACACACACACACACACACACAACATACACAGACACACTCTGTTCTATAACAGATGTCCTTTCAGACGGAAGGCTCTGCTGAATAATTAAGCAAATTAACTTGATGAGTAGTTTTTCTTCAATGTGCCGTCAACAAAACTGTACGTTATTAAAAGAGTGTCCGTTTAAATTGGCTGTTCTTCAAGGCATTTTTTGTTTTTTAATGTAATGAATAAGAATTCAGACAAACAGATTTTCTACAGCACAACCCTAAAACCAGGCTTGTTGTGATTCTGCAGGTACTCAGCTGTCCTCTTGAAATATTCACACCTCTCTGTTGGTCCCTGTGCTAGTTTGTCAGACTGCTGGAGTAGCTCGCCTTCCTGTGTGCTTCTCAAACTTCTTTGCTATCTTTCTGTCTCATCGGCTTAATTGTGGATGGAGGCGGATGTTGTCCAGAAAGACAGTCATACAGGCAGGCAGGCAGGCAGGCGTCCCCTGGCAGAGTTCGTCAGGCGGTCCCAGCCGCCCATGCCTCAGTCCAGCTGGGTTCAGACCAGTCAGGCTTCAGGCGTCTCTGGAGACCGGCTCTCTTTTGCCGTCACTGTCTAGGACTTTGGCTAGAAATAGCCCAATTTTGATTTCTTTCCCCTCTTGCACCTGACGTATAGATATTTCTTTCTAATCAGAATGATTAGCGAAAAAGTCCAATTTGGACGTGACTAAATCTTATATCATTCATCTGAGAAAACTGCCACTGAGAGCTCAGTGAGACCTAACAATAATAAAGTGAACTAGAGAACTAATGTCCCTAAAGTGAGGAAATACAGTACCTCAATTCAGTCAACCATTAACCATTACATTTAACTCATACTGGTATTGATCGTGAAAGTATATTCTTGACCTCCCACACCCACCCTCACATTAAGTGGCATAAAGTGGCTATGACCAGCTTGCCTTCTACAACTATTAGCACAGGATTTTAAACAGAATAAGCTGGGACGGAAGAGATTTGTCCAGCTGCTAAATGTCTCCTTCCTGAAGCCCCCAACCCTGTTGCCTTCTCAGTACTGGCCTGAAATAGAGAAACGCTGTATGAACGATTTAGTTAACGACAGCTCCATCCTGTAGCAGCTGTTGAATTTGCTGGAAAATTTTTCTACTCTCCAGCTGTGTAAAAGTTGTTTTTTTCTTTTCAGCACTGCATTATGCCCTTTAACAGACTTACATTTGAACATGTTTCTTAGAATCAATAATTTCATTACTGACAATTAAATCATAGCTGAGCATGAAAGTTCGTTCTTGACCTTGGAAACAGTGAAAATCCTTAAATCTTAACTCAAGTTAAGCAAGCTTTTTCTGGAGCTTTCAGCAGCATCTCATCTTCTTCACTGGATTGAGATACTTCAGTTGCCATCACATGACCTGAGCATGGAACATGGTAACCCCTGACTCCTGCACGTTGACCTTTGACCCCTGCCAAGTTGATGCTCTGACTGGTTTTGATTGTGGTCTGGTGTTCACAGACAGCTTATGTTGTCTGTTTCCTGTGTTCATTCAGTCTCTGTCCAGGGTCCTTGCTGTTGATCCAGTGTATATAGTGTTCCCTACAGCTGTTTGTCGCATGAGATGCCAAACACCACTCCAGTTTTCCTCACTGGGCAGTTCCTGTCTTTAGGGTGTAGCAACAAACCACAGGATTTATAGCCTAAGCTAATTTTCAATGCCCATCCCTAGATGGGCCTTTAAAATACATGAAACTCAGCAACACATAGACAAGAGGCTGTACAAAACACAGACTCAACAGTAGGTACATATATTGAAAACACAAAACTCAGAACTCCAGCAAGAAGCATCATATCATTCATGACTACATGACTGATACTTCTTCAAAAACTGTTTCAGTTTGAGTTTAAAAGGATCCCAGTCAGGATCCAGTTTGAGTTTCTGTAGGTAAGGAATTCCACATTAGTTAAAAATAATTCTGTCAAACATATTCGTATTACATCAAGGGTTACATCTTGTATGGACAAGAAACTGCCATAAAAAAATCTCCTTCTATTCAGAATTTACCATGAAGGTCTGGGCTGTGTTTGTCTTTCTCTGTGTTTGTTTCATTTCTTCACTGTCTACCTCTGTTTCCTCTCGTTTTCCTGTCTTCCTGCTTATTGTTTATCATCTGCCTCTCTTCTTCGCCCATTGCCTCAACCGTACTCCCCTCCCTCCCTCCCTCCCCCTTTCTCTCTGGCTCTCCAAAGGCAGGGTCTGGCCACACAGAGCCACTAATGGGCTCTCTAACAGGGGGGACTGGCTAGAGATGTGTGAATGCACCACAGCAACACCGCAACCCCCACACAGAGCGGTGAGAGGCACTTTCAGCTAAGAGAAATACAGGGTGTGCAGCACCGTTTTTCATATTCTTACCCAGATGGAGCTCGGAGAGGGAGACATGTCATAGCTTCGACACGTTTGCACACATGTGTGCGTTAGTGGGATTCTGCAAGTAAGACGTACATGTGTGCAGCTCCATGAGAGCATTTAGCACTTAAACACTGCTAAACAAGAAGCGGAGGATGTTCTAACGTCTTGAGTCTTTTTAAACAGTTATATTTTCCTCTTAGAAATCTGGAGGTTGTTGCAAAAGTACAAATATATGCAAGCATTATGAATGAGAGCACAGAAGAGGATTTAACAGATTTATACCACATGTTTTTTTGTTTTTTCAAAGAAAATATGTTGCTCCAGTTTATGAGTCATCAGGAATTATGTTAAAATTGGCAGACATGGACATTCATATACTTTACAATCTTGGCAGTTTATACGTCACATAACCAGAGAAACAGAGAACATAATGTATGTTGCTCTGTGGTGTAATGGTGGAGGAAGGAAACTAATGCAAGTTAATAGAATTTTTCACTACAGGCTCTTGGGATTGCAGTCCACGAGTTGCAATGAGGATGAGTCATACAATTCGGAGGCAGCCGGTCGGTCCTTTGTGCCGCAATATACACACATTATCCAGCCCGCCCCTCTAGACAAGTCCACACATACACACACCCATAGACACACACACTCATACAAACATTTTCACATGAAGAATTTCTTGAATATGAGTTCTTCTGTTGATCAGGCTAATAGTGTTGATCTTTGTTTAGCATGACAGGTCTCCCCGGTGCCTTTCCTCTGTAATCTTTGATAGCTTAAAGGAATGTCCCCATGCCTTACCTTGAGACAGCTTCACATGCATACAAACACCTAATTGGCGTCAAATGCCATCAGCTAAGAAAAAAAGAGATGAAGAGAGGCGGAGGAAAGAGGAGGCACAGAATATGCGAGAGAGGAGGTTGGGGGAGAGGAAAGGAAAGTGAAGGGGGCATGTGGGGGAAGAAGGACGTGGAATAACATGAGAGAAAATTAGGGTGAGAAAGAGTCAGTGACGACAGGAGGCGCAGAAGAAACGTAGTCATGTTGAGAAGAAAAGAGCAGATGCAACAGGGAAGGAAAACGACCAGAAGAAGCATTGACCGAACCCCCAACACCCGTCTTCCTGAACACCCATGGGTGGTCCTTATTGGCTGTTAACTAATTAGCAGACTCTAACTTTGAGTCCCACTGATTACACTGCAAGAACGTCCACAGACCCTCAACTTAAAAGAGTCCAGATTAAAAAGGGACACTGCATCTATTGAACGCAGCCCATTGCCCTTTTCGCCAAATCCTGTTTACAGTGGCAGTAAGATAGACCAGTCTCTGTCCCAGTGGCATTTCACTGCCATTTAGCCCAAAGACGCAACACATCTAGAGGTAATTAGTCAAATTATGAGGCTGTTATCTGCCTTTCTCAAAGCCTCACCGCATGTTAAGATTGCCCCATTAATGGTGTTGCGGTGTGCTATTTGCATTAATCACTGCCGAGGAGAAGCAGTCACAAATGCTCGGTGCATTGTTTGGATCGACAGTGTGGAGATGCAGTGTTATTCAGGTGAGAGGAGAGAATGGAAGATTGATGATGATGTGGCTCCAGAATTACATCTGATGTTATACATAAATGCGACCAGCATTTGTTAAAACATGGCAAGAAAGATTGGTCTATGAGGATTTGTTTAAGGAAGGGTTTGACATTTTGGGATTTTTTCCCCACTTGTTTTTATTTTGAGTCAGATGAAAAGATTGATACCACTCTTATATCTGTGCATTAAAGGCCCTGAAAACGTATTTTCTCAGTTAGCTTCTTACTATGAATAATGGGATCCTACATGAACACACTTTAATTCTCGATGCTCTTATCACTAGTTTGAAGTAGTCGGGGCTAACCAACAGTTAGCTGAAAAAAGGTTTCAAAGCTCCATAGAGCTGAGAGGAACTTCTGAGTTAGGCGACATTTCTCTGTTGGTTTGTCACTACAAGTAACTCCTTCTACAAATATGTAAAAATGTTGATTATAGCCACTTAAAGATTTGAGGCCAAGTTTTCAGGGGCTCTAAGTGTGAAGCTTGAGCCAGGAGGTCACTAGCTTAGCATAAAGACTGGAAGAAGGGGGAAACAGCTAGCCTGGCTCTTTCCTAAGTTCAAAAATCCACCTACCAACACCTCTTCAGATCAAGTTTGTTCAATCTGTACACAAACAGAAATGTAAAAATGCCAATTTGTGGGTTTAGGGGGAGTTATATTCTGTAACAATGTCCTGATGAGCAACAGTTTCTGGTGGCCTGCCAACCTCGCAGTGATGACAAGTCACTGCACTCGGCTGTGTTTCGCCAAGACATAGTTATGGCATGAAAAACCTACAAAAACCAAGATACATATTAATTAGTGAGCTTTGGAGCTGCTGGTAGGTGTATATTTGAACTTTGGACAGAGCCAGGTTAGCTGTTTCCCACACTTCCAGTCTGCTAAACTGAGCTAATCGTCTCCTGGCTCCGGCTCTTTACTTTACACACAAACTAGAGGTGTTCAGTACATGTATTTTCAAATTTCAAAGTGAACTTACTATACTAAATCACCATTGTCACTGAACCAATCAGTAACTTTTAGTTTTTTATAATCTGATAACTCAGTTGTAAATAATAGGCCGCTGAGCTATTAACCTTATATTTACAGTGCTTTTATAGGCTAGTTTTGTACTGAACTGAATGTGACAGCTTGGACAAGCAACAGACTGAACGTACTACTGAACTGAAGACCGTCTCAATCAGCGCTGAGCGTCGGACCATATGAACAGTGATGCATTTACCTACTGTTGTACATCCTGAAGTGCATCTGAAAGGTGATGTGACAGCTTAGCTTTGGGAAAAAAGGGAAGCCACTATGAAGCTTTAAACTAAACTTAACGAAGTGATTCATTTTTTTCCACCTCGAGCACAAACATGAGAGTGGTTTTAATCTTCCAATCTAGGTCTTGGGCAAGAAAGCACAGAAATGTCAAAATATCTCTTTAATTCATGATTGTTCGGACTCGAACTTACCAGCATACAGTAAATAACAAAAACATTAAAGTCACATATTTATAGTGTCAAGAGTTTTCTGTACGAATGAATACGAAGACACAAATGCAAATCTCACTGGACACCAGATCTTCGAAGTTATTTTTTCAGTGTCTGAGTCTTTACGTAGGAGTGTTTCACATCCAGCTCCTTCAGGTCCTTCTTTTCAAGTCACATTTTCATCTCAGAGGCAGTAATCCAGCTAATTAGAGCAGACATCCAGCAGAAATGTCTAGTCAAGAGGTAATTTTTCAACATGCACAATTATACCATTTTATGATTTGGCTGGAGAACGTGACATTGATTGCTTGCTCAAAGCACCGTCATCATTTTTTTTTGTGCAGCTGAAAATGAAAAGTGCTTGCAAATGTATTATGACCATTTAAAACTATGATACAGCTTAAATATTACTTAATGCATTTAAAAGAAATAAAGCAATAAAGTAAAAGAAAAGCAATATTGTAATGTGAATTCAGGAGCAGAGTAGGAATGCTTTCACAGAAATTGATTGAGCATAGTCGAGCCTTGCTATCAGCGAGTTGCTGCTCTGTTGAATCTAGAAGTTATGATAAATTACAAGTCTCAATATATACTTTTTTCTATCAAAGCTCTCCATGAAAAGCAACTTCTAAAACATACTCTCTAACAAGCACAAGCCACACAAATTAACTTCAAAATCACACCTCTCAAAGGGATTATGCTCAAAGGGTCTGTGTTCTTCATCTCATTTAGCAGCAAGCGTTTTCTTGGTTTGCCTGAGGCCTTTGCTTAGGTGAGATCATGTGAAACAAGAAATTCATAAGTCAAGTCCTGTTACTTTTTTGCTGAAGCAGTTGCTAAGATACTAGTGCGCTTGATGAATTGACTCATTACTTAGAGCAACAGTTGCATGAATGTGATTCAAGTTCATTGCTTCTCTTGCAGAGAAATTTCACTTGGGTATCAGCTTGATAAGCACTGTCAAAAGCATTTTTTTTTAAAAGTGAGGCTGCCTCATGCAAGAATATAATTACCAAAGAGAAGCTCATGATTTAAATCAATGGTGATTGGTCGACATTTGCAAAAAACTATCTTGTCAGATTTTATGCAAGGTGCTAATTTTGAAATGGACAGTACAAATTGGCATCTCATGTGTCGGGTATTAAACACCGCTAGACCTGACCAAAAGCAATCAGCTTTCTGTTGCCTCCCATCTGTAATCTCAGCCGCAGCAGTGTGAACTCTTCAGTGGCCGTTGATTAGTTTTAGTCGTTCATGTGGGGTCAAGCTGAACTTTTACTTTTCTGAGTGCCCCGTTGTGGTTTTATTCCTGCTAATAAAGGAGGCTTGATTAAGCATCCCCCTCATCTTTCCCTACATTTGTGGATGAGCACTCTTTTGGGCCCACTCGTCCTTTCTGCATCTTGATGTCTTTCTGAAGGGGTTTTTAGGATTGAGATGTGGGCCTCTTAATGTGGGTCCAGGCACAAGTGTGAGCGTGGTCCTCAGGCAGCCCCACTGAGGGCAGAGCGGCAGCTTGCCTAGAGGGACCATACTGACTAATATCCATGGGTGTGAATCACAGCTGTATATTTGTGAGACTAATCAGTCCTTGCAAATATAATCTGTATTTCTGGAACATCAGTCAATATATATATAAAAGAATGACAGCTAATGCTATTAATACGACTGCATGTCTTCAAAAGTAAGCTTTCAAGTTATCCATTTCACATTTTGTACCTTGACTCTTCACAGAAACATATTCTGTGCAGGCGATAGATAGCCATGTGCCATGCAATGCTGAAAACCAGCAGGTTTCCATGACAACCAGAGCTTATTGTCACCAGGTTCACTGATTCACTGATTAGAAAACTTCAGTCAGAGAGCAGGAACTAAGCAATGACATCATTTGGTTTGCCGTAATCTTATGTTTGTGTTACATTTTTCCACAGCCTTCGGCATGTGTTTGCTCCTGTGTCATAAGTAACACAATAGAGTAACAAAATCGGAGTAGTCGCTTAGTCTGGAAGTATTTTTACCACTGTAAAATCCCATTTGAAAGTTGATATTTTCAATATTCTCACATGTGAGTCTCCTGGATCGTTTAAAAGAGTACTCCACAGATTTAGCGTTGCACTTTTATAACATTGTTGGACTCATGATGGACAGTTAAAAAAAAAAAGAAAGATCAAAATCGATGCAGCTGAACCAGAGATATTGTCTTTGTTATTCCTTGTATTCTTCTTCTTTGTCAAAACCTGATGCCTGCATTGCCCACAATGCAACTCGACTGCACATTGTTCAGTTGTAGATTGGGATGTGTTATGCTAGTAGCGGCTAACATAGCCTTGAGCCGCTAGCCTCAAGTAGAGATGAGGAGCGGGCTACTTGCAGTCGACTGAGTCAACCAACTCAAGTGACGTCGCTTGAGGCAATTTATTAGATGTCGCACAGCCACAAAAGGATTTAAACAACTTTTTTTCACGTATGCAGACATGTAAACAGACTTCGAGTTTTTGTCAGCTTGGTTTGGCAGATGGCTTTAAATTCCACAATACCTGTGAGCCTCAGCAGCTGTTACTATGGAGAAGAAGCCTGTCATGTAATTATTTGACCCATTGTTAAAACAAAAATGTTGATTCCTTCAGCTTCTAACAGCTTAAAGTATCATCAGGTTTCTACAAAGTTTTGCCTGTAGCTCCTGCTTGCCGTTAGCAGTGCATGTAACAGAATTTTAAGCGTTTTGATTGGAACTTCTCTCCCTAAAATGTATGTGTATACTGTATACCTTAGCCCTTTTACTTGAACCCTGATATTTCATGACGCATCTGCTCATCCTTTGTACTTATGATTCAACCAGGAGAGTTTAATGCCCAAGTGCTTCAAATGGAATGACCCAGGACACCAAAAATCCTTCCACCTCGCAACTCTATTCAAGGAAGCCATCAACGCACCATGGAGATCATTTTGTTCTATTAAACATAAATATATTAACATAAATATATTAACCTTTGCTTTTAAGGTTCTCTGAGAATTAGGCTACTCAAAGAAAACACGCAGAACTACATTAATTTGCTGATGTATTAACAAATATTACAACTTCCCAGTCCCAGGACATTACCTGCACCACTGTTTCTGTTAAAACTAAATGCTTTGCTATGTTTCAGTAGTGCTAAACTTAACCTTTGGTGAATGAAAACCTGCAGAGTCTCAACACTGGGTCTTTTTTTTGGGTCTTTAACAAGAAATTTAAGACCCCCCCTGTCAAGATGACTAAAATATATTTAAAAAGAGAAAATGAGAGCCTTGAAAATTCCTGTATATTATGTCCCTTGTGTCTTTGCAGCTGTCTCTTCCCACAACTCGTCGTTCCTTGCGGCCTCCTCTTCATAACATCACCGAATAGGAAAGGCTGCAGGCTTTTTTTTCCATCAAGTTTAGCAATTCCACCGGGACCTTTTATGGGATATATTTTTCGTGGTTCATTTGATGTTGCTGGTGTTGATATTGTGTTTGAAGTTTGTGTTTTTGTGCTCATAGTTCCTTAGAGACAGTGTCACGGGGAAGAAAAATAAAAAACTGTAGGGTTGTTGACAAAAATTTGCATTAAAAGCAGCTTAGTGGTCAATAGCAGTTTTTGAAGACTGTGAGGTCAATTTTGCCCAGACTCAGTCATGCATGAGATACTCTTGAGATGTACCCAGGATCAATTCTACCAACATTATGTTTTCTTCTGCTGAACAGCCTTTTGGCTATGCATAACTGCAGACGGAAAGACAAGCAGAATATTGCAGACTATTTCAGCTGTGTCTCTGCCAGATCAATAAACACATTCTTTTTTTTTTGTTTCTTTCTGAAGAACAACTTGAGGAGGATAAATTGCACAGTAACGGAGGTAAAGTATTGTCATCTGAGCTCAAAAAACACCCATTTTGGCTGCTCACCTTCAACTATTTTGCCTCTGTTGCCTCTTTGTTTCTCATTCAACAGAAAGTTTAGTTTCGATTGAAGTCGGCTTGTGTTATGACTCATGCAGCTTTGCCCTGTTCTGTTTTGGCGCACTCTTCCATTTTTCTCACTCTCCCGCTCCATCCATTCATGCTAATCTGCTCCACATCAGCATATCTGAACACCACTGCTCTACTAATATGTTCACATCAGATAACAGCAAAGTTAATTCTTCATTACCCAAATTGAGCACATTTGCTGGTCGTAAATGTCTGCCTGGTGCCAGTTTTACTCTTACTGCTGCAATTAAGAAGTAGAGCTAATTGATGTTTTAGTATTAAGTGCATAACAAGAACCAATTTAGTTAAACGTGATACACTATATTACACAATGTTCACCCAAATTATGAAAAAAAAATTGTTTTTACCACTCACCCAAAGTGGTATCTAGACATGCGGATTATTATTTATTTGCTCTGGTTTTGAGATATCTGCCCCTGAGATTTCTACTGTGGAGGTGCTCCCAGTGCTGAAAAAAATCTTTTTACATAAGAACACAGTTTCAACAGTTTTCATAGGGACTTATTCTTTATTAGAAAGTAGGCCCAATGAAAATTATGAGGTCTACGATTATCAAGAGTAACCAGGACTTTGTTTCTGGAAACAATGCTGGAAATGGCATTTTTAAACAGCAGAACGCTTATATACAGATATCTCAAAACCTGGGCAAATTAAACCAAAACGATTTGCATGGCTAGATACCATTACAGATAAGCAAGAAAATATATTCTTTTGTAATTAGTGTGAACCCTCTAACATGCATTTTTTGCGGTATGTCACAACCAGGTGTTATGTTGGCCTTTAGTCAGTCTCTATCTCTGTCCTCTTGCAACAGGGAGCCAGGCGAAGCAGGACTGGTCCATCCAGTGGCCCACCTCTGAATCGGGCAAAGAAAACACTCCGGTGTGCCAGCCAGAGGCCAGTCAGTGGATCCGGTTCCAGCTCTCCCAAAGCCCCAAAGTCCAGTCCAAGTACAACCAGCACATGTGCCACAGCCCCCAGGCCCTGGCCCCCCCTTTATATGCCGATCGACTGACCGTCGACAGCCCGACCACAGGGCTCTTCAATCCCTTGGACTCTGGCCATCGCTCCCTGCCCCCGTCACCCCGCCAGAGGCATTTCGGCCACACACCTCCTCGGACTCCCTTGGTGGTCAACACCATGACCCCGCCCGGCACTCCCCCCATGCGGCGAAGGAACAAAGTGAAGGCCCCGGGAACTCCACCTCCGCCGAGCCGCAAGCTCATCCATCTGCTGCCGGGCTTCACCGCACTGCACCGCAGCAAATCCCACGAGTTCCAGCTGGGGAACCGCTTGGATGACACACAGACACCAAAGTAAGTGTTTTTACTCTTCTGGATTTTTAATGTCAAACAGTTGTGGCATTTGTGGAGCTTTGTGTTTACTTCATATCCCAAACCATGATACAAATGTAAACGGCAGAATTCTAAGCACTGGATCCGAAGTTGCTGTCACTCCCCAGTTGATTTACAGGTCTTCATTTACATAAGGGATAATGCCCGACAAGGTGTGTAAACAGGCCTATGTTTTGATCATTTTGATCAGTCCCATAGACACACACAAACCCCCTAATTTAGCCATACTCATTCCACCATTTCGCAGCACAAACACCCACTTGCTTAGCTGTGGGGCTTACAGTAATCATTTGCCAAAATATTTAGACACCAAAAAGCATTAAACCACTTGCCAGCATACGTTGCATCTATTGGTATTTTTAAATCAGAGTTGAAATGCATCCAAAATAGGCAAACATGCGATTTACGAGTAACTTCAATGGGATATAAAAGAATGACAGAACAGATAACATTAAATGTTACACAAAATCTATTTACAGATTTTGAAAGTGACAAAGGAGGTGCCGGTCCCAATCTGCTTTCCACCTCTAAATATCATACAAAGCCTTATTGGTTACAGCAGTAGCGCACTGTGTCAGTAATGTTTGCGCTATTGCATTGGCACATAATTATATTTTATGATTAGCTCCTCTACTATATTTTCCCAAGTAGGTGTCATTAGTGAAGACTATGTTAAATGAGCCTTTGAGTAATGAGTCTATAGATGATACAACTTGTTGGAAAGTCTTTAGAAAGCCTCATTTTACTTTAAAGTATTTTGCCTTTAAAGTTACATTATGTAATCTTGAAAGAGGGATGATGTGGAAGCAACGATACATTTTACGCCAAATGTTGTTGTATTTAGGACTGAGGCTGCACGGTTCTTATTGCACAAATTTGTTTGACTGTCGAGAAATGATCTTGTTTAAAAAGTTTCTTAGAGACAATATTCCAAGTTATTTCTGGTCAGTCAATTTCAGCAGATAGCCTGCCTGAAGCGAACATCCAGAGATTCAGTCCTCGCTCTCCCTGATCTGTACAAGGTCTCACAACGTAATTCCATTTCATGCAAATAGCACAGAAAGGAAGTTGGGGCCCCACCTTTCCTTTTAGCAGTTTTACTAGAGCATAATCTTCCACCAGAGCTCAATCTGATTAATTCCTAGGAGGACATCATTGCCCATAAAGAACCAACGGCCTGTCGGTAGAGATAAGGGGCCTCGAGGCTGAGTTCCTGACCGGCTAGGCCTGTGTCTGGTGCTATGCTGATCAGATTTGGCCACGAACAGGGTCCACCACTGCTAGGTAATCAGGAACCAGAGTCCGCCTCAGGAGAGCTGCACTCATTTTGATAATGCCATTAGCTGACAGTGCCCTATCATTGCTACACTTGGTAAGTTAATATTTGGGAGTTGTCCTCTGCTTTTACGATGGCCATCTGGGTTATATTTAGTGTGTGTTTGGTTGCGGACAGGGCTACATCCACACATGTCCGCGCACGTAGGCGGTCGTATCTGTATCTGCGCAGCGAGGAGTGGATCATAGCTGCAGTGAATAGGCTGAAACGGCATTAGAGAATTGATTACCGGTCCCTGAGCGCTGATAGACTGCAGGCTGTGAGTTGAGCCCCTCTAATCAATGGCCTGTGTGTGCCTGGAAATGTTGCAACTCATCGAGACAGGGCAGATCTGCTGGCTTCTCTGATAGCCAAGTACCTCTCATAATACATCATAATTGGTTGGAGGATGGTGCTGGCAAGCATCAAGTTGGTGGTTCAGTTCTGGCATGAGGCACTTGTACTTGTTTGTTTCGTATCTGTATGCGCACGGGAATTGGCTTCATTGCAAAGTTGGCATCTTTTTTTTTGTTTGTTTTTTTTCTTGATGCAAGAGAAGATACCTGAAGTTAGAAGCCTGGAGGTTCATACCACACTATATTTTCTTAAATCCTGCATTAAGATTGCTATTCCTCGCCTTGTTTTTCACTTAATGGCTCAGGATGAAAAACAACTTGCAAACATTTCACCAGAGCAAACCAACCCTGAAATAAATATCACACAAAAGGCTATTTCATACTTTAATGGCTGCTTTTCTGTAATACCCTGTTCCTTCCATATTGCCCATACTTCCCCAATTACCAACTTCAGGATTTTAATAAGCCCACAGTGCTCCTTAGGTCCTCATTTTCACTTGCTTAATTGCCTGGCACTGTGGCCAGGACACAATAACCAGGGATTACCCTCTGACCCCAAGAGACATTTTTCTCCCTTTATCTTAATAAGAAATCCCCTAATATCTCATTATCACTGCATAATACAGCACAAAAACTATGAAGCTGAATGTGCAAGAATGCTCGGCATACCACGTTGAAGGAAAACTGGGGTTTGGTTTTGGCACTGAAAGATAAGTGACGTTTCATTTTATGAAATGTAATAATTGGCCATTGTCCTTTTGCCTTGGAAACTTTTCAAGTATTTCCATTAACTTCAGAGATAAATGATTGCGTAATTGCTGTACCACACCTTTTTACATGGACATATGAATGTAAGTCAATTGCATTTTCTCCTCTTGGTGTGTTACAGTCACTGCAATGTGAAAACTGGAGACGTTACGAGACTGTCCTCCCCAAACCATGATCTTTTCCTAAACCTAACCAAACTTCTACCGCTTTACAACGTTAACCACGTGTTGTTGTTGTTACCATGACGACGAATGTCCAGTACGCCTATGTATGTCATTTAGGTTGGAGGACTTGTTGGAAATGACACCGGTAATTGATAATCAAAGCAAGTTGTTTTTTCAAATATGGTTAATATTCATGTTTTTGGCTTAATACACTCTAAAAAACGTATTTATTAAGGTTGGCTACATTGTGCTTTGTCTCTAAAACTGACATTAAGTGCTTTCAGGGCATCTTAATGGCCTTTCTAATGCGTAACAGCCTCTATTTCAATGTTTATTCATCTTCAGGTGCACAAGATGTGTTTTTCAGATACTGTACAGGGGTGCTTCTGCAATCACAGTTTGAAAATTGTTTCCAGTCACTTTTATTGTGAAAACTCAGCAAATACCCTGGCCTGCCTGTGTGGACTCTTATCTTCTGCCTTATAGCTTTGTGCTTCTTAGTTTAATGTGTTTGTCGGTGGGATAATGTGTTTTCCTTTCAGCTTGCAGTGAACCATCCGCAGAAATAATGAGCAAATTGCCTCCTTACCGATGTGTTCAGTAATATCTACGAATCCAAGATAATCTCACCCTGGGCTCAAACAGCTTCCAATTTTGCAAGGCGCAATGCATAAGAAAGCAAACTTTCACCTGTGTGGGGAAATTGGAGTCTTCTTTCTCACCACCTGTCAAGTGCAAGTCCAAATATATTCAGTTGTGTTTCAGCCCCGGTTTGGTCCTCCGTCTACTGACAAAGATATTTGGGTCTGTTTGGCTCTCTCTTCACTTTTAGCCATCTTCGACTGGGCACATGTGATCATTTTCTGGCTGACCCCAGTTGAAAAGCATTACTAAAAATATATAACACTAAATTGTTTTCCATTGGATTTCACCTACAGGTTCTTCCTCACCTCCCAATGGAAACCAGTATGACTATTTTTGGACTATACTGACAAATATTGTCTAACGATTATTTAACTATGACTAACTATGGTTAATGAAAAAATTACTTATATACCTGTGTGTCAGAAAACTAGCAACTTTAGCATCAAACTTTAACCAGTGAGTGCTAAAGCCAAGGAGGAAGGTCTGAACACGGTGATTAACAGTCTTTACTACAAGGGAACCCATGCTATGTTGAATAAAATCTTATTATTATGTTATTTTAAACCTATGACCTAGATCTTGATCTACTTTGGGAGCAGTGATTGTACATTACATGTGGACATTATGTAAAACATTTAAACACTACTTTTTGCTTTAATGGAACGTGACGACGCCACTGAAATTGATCATATTTTCTCACTGTGGTGTGTAATTTCATAGGATAAATCAAATTAAATACACATTTTCAGCAGATCTTTGGAGGTAGATACAGAGCAGATTCTTCTTGTTCCTATGGTAATGACTCAGGCTCTTGGTTGATGGATGTAATGTAAAAATAGTACTTCTGGCGTCTCTTTAAGAAGTAGCATAATCTTGCCAATTAGTAGCATGTGGAGTCATTTGCAAGTGACACAGTTTCCTTTCTTTTACAGCTCAAGCCATCAAAGAAGTCTCCCATCTTATTTTTTACTTGATTCAACCCTATTGGCATGTAAGATCTCAGATTTTTACTTAGCTGATTTTTTTTTTTTTTTTTTTTTTTGCATTTATATCATTGTATGTTAAAAGCAAATCCTCTAAACTAACAATTTGTCACAATATTACTTGTTGAAGCTTAAAAAAAAAAAGTAAGATTTTGTAGCAAGTATAAGATAGATAGATAGATAGATACTTTATTGATCTCCAAGAGAAATTCACATTTCCAGCAGCTTGAAAGGTTGAAACATAAGGGCATGCAAGTAAATACAGTAAAAATGCAAAAAGAAACTATAATAAAATAGAAGGTAAAAATACAATATAAAATAACAATATGAAATTAAAAAATATGAAATAAAAAAAATAATTAGCATCTGACAGTTCTTGTTCAAAGGTGCAGTTGTGCAAAATGGCAGTGTGTGACATACAGTTGTGCAGCTAGTCGGTTTGTACACACTTGAGTCCACATGTAGATGTGTGTGTGTGTGTGATAAAGTGCATCAAGGTTCAGGAATTAGTATTAGTTTTACAGTCACCCCTCCTGTTTACATCTGGACCTTCTGTATCAATTTGTGATGACTACAAAGTAGAAAAAAAACATTCCCCATCCTATGATTAATGAGTTGTTTCCCAGCATGAAAAAAAAATATGCTGAGTCCAGGGATGTTGCCAAGTTTAGGGGAATTTAGGGAAGTAATTAGTTTGAAATGAGTCTGAGTCATTCAGTGTACACTCACAGTAGATATGCATCTACGGTAGGAGACTACAGTTCATTTAAATAATTTAAATACTGATTTACTTGCTGCTGAAGTAACAGTATCTCTATTAAATATCTCAGGCAGCAAATACTTGTAATAACATAATCTACTTGAACAGTGCAGACCGCTAATGAATTAACAAAGGAAACCAAAATAAAACCCATATATTCAGAGTTTGGTTCATTTTGCTTCTACGTCTAAAATGTGAGCTAATCTCACATAGATACAAGAAGGAATATGTTGACATTTATTTTTATTTCTCAGTTATTTTCATTTTTCATGAACAAGTGAAGTTAATTTACAACAGCAGCTGAAATAATAGACTCTTACACAACCATTACACGGCAGAAATGGAAAGTTTATTTCAATTTCATCCAAAGAATACGAAATGGGCTCCTGGACCTACGTGACTTAAAACATGAGACATTACTTTCAAACTAACTAATCTAACTAAGTTAGTCTCCAAGCTGAACAAGAAATCACAATCTTCTGGTCATCAGTCAAAAAACAAACAAAAAAAACTTTCCGTCAACACATCCATTTTGGCAGCCCATTTTTGTTTGCCACAGACAGGCCTGAAGAGCACTGCTGTATGGGATCAATACAGAGCCAATATTAGTGTTTGCTCTGGCGTGATGACTGAAGTGTCTTCTGGTGTGCCGTGAAAATGTCATCAGATCATTGTTAACTTTACGTGACGTGATTGATTACGTCCAGTATAACATCAATTTTGAAATCCTAAGAAATACTCTTAAAGGGAAACTGGGCCCTATTTTTATTTTTATTTTTTACAGATCTTGGGGTTGAAATGACTAATACTTACCAAAAGTTTTAGAATTGGTCCAGTAGTTCACCTCCTCCGGAATCCGCAAATGGGCTGCAATGGCGTAATCCTTTGGGGCAATTGCGCCCCTGAAAAGTACATAAAGTACATAAAAGTGCTTGTTTTTACCACTGACAGGCTCAGACTTGTTGTTGCTGACTTGTTATTCAAAGTGTCTGACAACATTATGGAAATGATCCCTACAGAGACAGAACGTTTTGTTAAAGAGGAAGATCCTTTTTGTTGAACCAGAAACAGAAAGTTTCGCTCCGAAATCTCGCGAGAGGTTGAGTTGTTGCAGGAAGACGAAAGGATCTTACCCTTTAACAAAACGGTCTGTCTCTGTAGGAATCATTTCCATAATGTTGTCAGACACTTTGAATAGTCTGAGCCTGTCAGTGGCAAAAACAAGCACTTTTAGTAGATGGACCTTTCATGGGCACAATTGGCCCAAAGGACTACATGGCAGCCATTGCAGCCTGTTCGCGGATTCCGGCGTTGGCGATATACTGGAGCAATTCCAAACCTTTTGGTAACTATTAGTCATTTAGACCCAAAAAATTGGTTTAGGTTTAAAAATACCGGAGTTCCCCTTTAAGTTTGACTCACCAGATGTTTCTGAATTTTTTTTTAAAAACCTGCCTTGGTGTGTTCATATTTCCTAGAGAGACAGATTTTTGTTGTTGTTAATGCTTTTAAAATCTTGTCAGTAAATTGAGAATTGCTCAATGACGCCATCCTTTCCCCACATTTACTACTTTGACTTTGAAATGTGAGAACCAATTTCCGCAGTCAATCAATTTCTACCCACCCCCATGGAGCACCTGCAAACACTGAACCTCATACACACTGTGCAGGCTCACACACGCGCACAATCAGTGAATCAGTCAAACCAACAGTGCCCTTTTTTTGACACAGTCAAGAGATTCGCTAATCATTCTCTAATCTCTCTTTTGAGGATTATCCTGTTGTCACTGTTGCACTGAGAAATGCTGGTTCTCCATCCTCAGGCCACTTAATTAAAAATCCAACTGGAACACGATAACGATATAATGATAAAAAGCTGAAATGTCAATGTCCTGTGCAGGAAAAACTGAAACTGTGGAAACTAAAACCAGGAACTAAAACAGGAACTGTTATTTTTTATCTCTGTCTTTTTCAACAAGTGGAGAAGTTTACAAAAGAAAGTGCATGACTTCTGTTTGAATGTTTGAAAGTAGTAACAGCCAGGAGGCCTGTGTTTGACTTGTCAGGGCTGCAATAACCCCAGAGCAGGGACTTTTTTTGGTTTCCAGGAACTGTGGCAGACCCTACCTCTCTTGGGGTTCTGGGAACTTATAAAGGTTCCTGGGCTCCTGAATCCAGAGAGAATGAAATGCAGCAATAAAATGCCTCATTTTCTTCTGTCCGATGTTGCATCTTTTCTCATCTGGAAACCCATTGGTAGAAATTGACAAAGCCAGTTGAGAGAAAAAATGTTAAAAAATACAAGAAAATGCCTTCTGAAACGCATTGATCACCACAAATTGATTACATCTAACAACGTAGAAGCGTGGAATGTTTCTTTGAGGCCTACGATAGCTGTTCAGCGTGTTAATAGTTTTACTTAGAAAACATAAGTGCGCCGGATACCTAGCACCACTTAAACTTTAATTTCTAGGCAGGAGTGCGACTGCAATTTCATTTTGCTTATGTTGCAGCCTTTCTATATCTCTCCCTCTCCTGTTTTTATTTCTCAACATCTCTCCCCCCCTCCCCCTCTCTCTCACTTCGTGCCCTTTTCAAAGCGGAGAGGCTCTTTGGGCTGGAGTGTCAATTAATGAACCTCGTTGTCTATGTTAATGAGTAGTAACATGCGTGCGTGGAAAAGGCCAAGTGAGTTTTCAGTCTGTCACAGTCCCACTTGGCACGTCACACCAAGATCGCTCTGGAAAGTGGGCGTGTTTGTTTTTCCACGGTCTCTTGTCTTGCCTTCCCCCCGCCAGCAGAAATGGTAATATCATATAGTTAATGCCACCTTATGAGACTTTCACAGCTTTTTGAATGTTGAGCACTTTCTTATTGAATTGGATGTTTGCTAATAAATCACATGGTGCCGGGGGTTGGCATGATTCACCCTCTGCTTCTCTCAGGGTAATTCTACCATGCAACGCTCAGGGGAAGCAAATTTGCATCCATTCCATGACTAATTTAGCTGTTTGCTTTCACTGAGCTGGTGTACACATCATATATCTCTCTCCCCCCGTTCCTTTCCCCTTTCTCTCTCTGTTTCCTTTTCTTTTCTCTCTTCACCCCTCTCATTATGCATCTCTTTTGAGAGCCTGTCAATGTGTTATTTTACCGTCATCCGTAACATCTACCAATTCAGACAGAAAATACATTTTTTATTGGATTTAGTTTTCTCTGTGGCGCGAAGTAAACTGTGATGAGGTTGTGGCGGTGTTGACTGAGATCAAGCGTTGAACATCACGGAGAGAGAATTCACTAAAGGGCAGCTATGAGGTGGTACACACTTAAAGAATCTGTGACCGAAACGTACACAAATGGGTTAACCCCTGCACAGGACTGGAACCTGCTATTACTTCCATATTGATTTTCAGGTGTTTAATACAAGGACAAATAACAGCAAACCGCAACTAAATATAGGCATTAATGTTTTCTTGTCTGATGCTGTTAAAGGTTTGTTTACTTCAGCATCATTTGAAAACACAGCAGTAAATATGATTTGATCCCAACCACATAAAAGCTGACTTTTTAGAAGTCAAACTCTATAATTATGTATATGCATATGCCTGTAATTTATATAGTAAACAGAAATAATCACTTGTTTGTAAGAGATGGAAATGAAGCAAGTGAGCAACATGTTGTAATGAGATAAAATGTAAATGTACAAGGCAAAGAACACCACACAGTGAAACGCTTGTTTCTAGATCAGGATAACTTAGAGTGACTTATTGCGATTATTACATGGCCATTGATTAAAAGGAAAGAGAAAAAAGCTGTCTTAAAGTTGCCCAAGATTGATTCAGTTTTAGATGTATTAAAACTGGGGTAGGCAAAACCTGTGCAAACCTATGCAAAACCTTCCTTCTCTCTCTCTGCTGCCTCGTATCACTCCGCTAAGCCCCTCCCACCAAACCCACAACTTCGATCGGCAGCAGAAGGAGTCGGTTGCCCTGCGAAACCTCATGCCTCGTAGGGCTCACTCTCCACTGCGTGAGCCTCACTGAGAGCCCGGTCCCCCTTGAGCGTTTCGCGGCCGCAGGGCAGAGCACCCCAGGCTTCAGAGGCAGCTGCGACACCATCTAACAGCGAGAGGCTAGTACACCACACACACCACTGTCCCCCACTCAAAAGTTATTCCCCACTACTTGTCGTGCCTCTTAGCCACTCATCGATACGAGCGGCATGGCATCGAACTTAATGAGCCCGAAGCTCCGTGTGGAGCCGGGACGTGTTGTTTTGCACTTTACGCTGCTGTAGGCAAAGGAGATGTTGGACATTTATCACAAGTTGCAGGATTTTCCGCCACTGAATCAGGCATCTGAAGGGACGTGCACGCGCATCTGCATTTGTAGAACAGCCAATAGGAACGTGCCCTCTCTCTGAAATTACCTGTGATTGGCCAAGTCTGCCGTCACGGGCTAGAGGAGGTGCAGAAGCCTAGTTTTCTCTCAGACAACATGCTGAACGGTTATTGAATTTTTGCCCAATGACACCAAAAAAAAAATACTGCCTAGCCCACCTTTAGCTCTAGACCATATTAACATGGTATGGAGTACAAAAAAGCATATACAATGGCAGCAATGGCACAAAAATGGCGTGCGGCAGGAATAAAAGCATAAATGAGCACTCCATCCACTGATGAAGACCTGTGATACGGTTCCAAGCTCTGGGAAAAGCTAGTAAGTGGACCTTGAGTTGGGATTTGTTTTGTCAAATACTATTTCTAAGGTCAAGAATGAACTTTGATGCTTAACTTTTAAGCCAACATGCATGTCAATATGGTCAAACCACACCCACACAGTCCTGATGAAGCAGATTAGCTGAGTTTTTGACTGTTGAGTCATTAATATTTAATTTCAGAATAATTTAACAATTTGTACAGATGCGTTCTCTCATTCATTCTTGATGCCATTTTGTTGCTGCTAATTTTCATGAATGTAGCTAGGTAGCTGGTTAGCAATTTAGGAAGATGACATCTTCATTCTTAATCCCTGCCGGCTAAACTCTGACTGGTCAACTGTGTCAATGGGCACAACACAAGCCGAACAAATCTGAGGGCGATGTCCAGAGAGGTCTGGAACCAGGCTAATCTGCGTTGCCATGGTTACCTGCAGTTTGATACACCTTGTGCACTGCAACTGTCCATTATGGGATTGGACAGACATCTGACAATCAATCAAAAACAAGTATTTTCTGGGGGTGAGGTATAAAGGCTCCACAGCTCCAGAGTACAAATGTAAAAAAAAAAAAGCTCACAATTAAATGCAGGAACTCCACGACTCAACTCAGTCGACTAATATTACTCCTTATTGGTGCTGAGCTTTGTTTCATGGAGCGATCTGTAAACTGAAGACGTTTATTGCCTTTCATTGTGAAGTAAAAAAATAAAAATAAATAAAAACTCCCTGAAAATTCAGCCGGCGTCAAATCGATGCCGCTGCTCCCCAGACGATCCACCGAGATACAGATCTGCCTCTCCTCGGGACACACACGTCGTCACATTAGCCGGCGACCTCTGACCCTGGGGGATTATTGGTCCCACATGGTCTGCTGCGTGGGACGTTCACTGCGTAGTTAAGTGTACTGCACAAAGCCATGTGTGTCAGATAATGTATGTGTGTGAGATAGAAGGAGGAGGAAGCTGCGGCTTCGGCGGGTGGGTTATGGGGGAATGTGAGCGTGTATCTTCTTTTCTCTGCGGACAAAAGCTCATCCATGTTAATCAGAGCTTTGGCCCCTTTGCCATTAATGATAAGTCAGGTGAGAGGGGATGTCAACACCAGGCCCTTACCACCCCTCCCCTCCATCCATCCACCCATCTATCGGCCGTAATGAACGCTCACCCGGCACAGAAATTGGAGTCATGATTTTGAATTTATATGAGTGTTTAGGAGTGGCGGTTAGCCCAAATGCCACTGTTGCTGGTGGAGGAAGGATTTATTAGGCTGATGGTTTTTCTGTGGTGATTTGTGAACAAGTGGGAGCTGGGTGGGGCGGATAACAGGATTTAAGTGGGTGATTAAAAGTTATCCTTAAAAGTTGTGTAATTCTTTTCTAAGTCAGATGAGAAAAATGATCTCAAGATACCAAGCTGAGCACAGGAAAGATTCATAGCATTTACACTGTGCTCAAAACATTTAGTTAATTTTGTGGAAATCTTGTTTCGCTTTTGAATTAATTATATGAATCCTACGTTTCCCAGCACGATCATTAAAGTTTAATTTCATTCTGTTTTACGGGAAGATCAAGCGCTAAATCTGAAGTGTGAAAAGCATGTCAAACATCACTCTGACAGAGACCAAGCACACTGAAACAGGCCATACCGACAAGCTGCCGTCTGATTTATTGAACAGTAGAGAATGACTGTTTTACTGTTCAACAACCATAAAGGGACTTATTACCATCGTTCATCATTCAGGCCATCAAGTGGAGGCTCATCTCAGTGTTTCTCTCTGATGTTAAAGTCAAGACAGATAATATCTGCCCCAGGTTCCATATTGTCCCTGACCCCTTCCTTCTTTTTAGGCTTGCTGTCATTTACTGCTCCGCCTGTGCTTCAAAACTGCCACTTAACCCTGCACGGCTGTGGGCCAGATAGCTGGTCTCGCTTCCAGTGCTGTTGCTTTAATACTTGGATTAGAGAGTTTAAGGTTTGAGCTATGGTTTCATTTTGACTGAATTGAGAAAATACGTTCTCATTAATTCGATGCTGGGGAAAATACACACACACACACAGACTTGCTTGGCGTGTATGTGACAGATAAGAGAGGGAGGCTGGAACATGATAAAACCTCAACATTTAAGACCGCTGATTGCTCACATAAAAAGACGACTATATGGTATTTTTTTGTACAAAAAGATTTAATTCAATTTTATAAAACTGACATGTCAGTGACTAACTTTCATGTACATGTCCTGAATTTACTGTCAAGTTTCAATTTGACAGTTTATGTATTAATTAAATTTGGACGGATGAGCACAAGTACAGAATGCTAAATTAAATGTTTGCATGTCACATATCCCAAGATCAAACAAGCAGTGACCCAGCTTGCACTAAAGAAGAAACTGATCACGTGGTTAAACAAATTGACACAAATATACTTTATTTGATAGCACACACTAATGTATAACTCACTGGAAAACTCACTGTGTCTGCAAATTAACATCGAATTGTGATTTTTTTTTCTTCTTGCGAATGTAGTGATTTAGTGACAAAGGATCTCGGAACACCTGTTTGTGTTTTAAAGCCTCTGAGATGAATGGTTCTTTATTCCTATTCATCCCAAACAATTCAGCGGCAAATGAGGTACACTTAGACAGAACAGTGCGTTTAGACGTTCAAAAGGAATGAGGACAGTTTTAGTATCCAGTCCATTAGTGGCAAACATCCAAAAGTTGGTTGCCAAGAATATTTCATCACTAATCTGCACAACTTTTCCTGATTGTGAGCTTCCAGAGCATTTCAACACTGAGGAATTGCTGTGTTGTCATCCTGAGTTAAACACAGACTCTTTTATGGAGCCTCTTTAAACAACAAATTATCACCAGGTGGTGGAGATGCCTGCTGTACAGCACCGGTAATGACAGGAAACAATGAAGAAGAAATGGTTTCTCGTCTGCAGAGTTTTAAGAATCGGAAAACCTGATATACAAGCTAACCAACGTTCTTTTGGTATATGCGTAAGTCAAGTGTCTGACTAAAACCCAAAGATATTTAATTTACGTTGATATAAACCAGAGAAAGCAGCAAATTTTACATTTTAGAGGCTGGAACCAGTGAATGTTGTTTTTTGCTTAAGTCATTCACTTAAAGGATTTATGAGTCATCAAAACTATCACAGTTGACTAATCATTTGTGCATTGATTTGAAATGGAAGTAGTTTTGAGTTGTACTGCATATTCCAGTAGTTATAACTGACAGAAGCATTCTTTTGAGAGTCTATATAGTGAAGTTTATTCTTGCAAAAACAAACAGCTGCTGTTTTACTGGTTTGCAAGCAGCCGACAACCCTGTAGAATGAAAACATAAACCACATCTTATGCCCATAACAACATCACCATACCATTGCTCCTGACTTCACATGGCAACAGCATGTAGGAATAAAACTATTTTAACCAGACAGGCTGTGCAGTGGCACTGTGCACCGACACACATCCCTGAGAAGCTACTGAAAAGACAACATGTCACAGTCCGCCTTCCTGTCAACTTGTCACTCCTCAGTCCCTGCTCCCCGGGTCCCAAACCACTGGTCTCGCTTCTCATCTGGTCATCAGCTCCCCCACCCCCTCTTTCTCCCTCTCATTTTCTGTCTCTCACACAGGCTTGCTCTCTTTTTCAACCCTTTGTTTCACTCTTTTTTTTTTTTCTTTTTTTTCCGCCTCGGGTGTCTTGCTGTCTCCTCAGCATCATGTTCAGCTTTCAGTCCACATTGCATGATTCCCATCCCCACTGAGTGCGCCGTGCCTCCCCTGGCCTCTAACAGCGCACTGACACCCACCCATATCCCAGTGGGAGAAGCTGACAGTTAAAGAGGAGATACCAAGAGAGGGGAGAAGGGAAAGACAGTTTTTTTTTACTGTGTTTGTGTTATCATCATCAGACCATCTCAACAGGTGATCAGCAGATGTCGTCATGATGAGGCACCAAACGACGACCAGAACAAAAAAACTCGTGGGCACGCACACACGCCCACACACCTGGGTTGACAGACACTCACCCCTCTCTGTGTCCATGAAACACGTGTGTTAACAAACATGCTCTTATATTTAGTAGTGACGTCTCATGGTGGCTCAGGTGATCTTTTGGTACAGTGGTTGAGATCTGCATGCAGCTCTTCTGACAAACAAACATCACATTTGGATGAAGCAATAAAGCAAGTGAGTGAGAGAGTTTTGCTAAAGCACTTGCTGACTGTAGCAGTGAAGGTTCAGCAGTTACATGATACTGTGTGTTTGTTTTCATTGCCTTCTTTTGCACACCACAAACTGGTGAGGTTTTCAGATTCCCTGCTTGATTAAATCTGAATCCACCTTCCAGGGTTCGTACAAAGTCTTGAAAGTTTGGAAATGCTTAATTTTAACTGTTATGTTTTCAAGGTTAGGAATATGCTTGAATTTGAATATACTCCTTGAAAAATGCTTAATTTTCAACATAATCTGGTGTTTCATCATCTACTAAATCACTCATGTAAACCAAAAATCTTTTAATATTTCAAATGAAACGATCCCGTCGTCATATTTGTTTGTTGTCTCCTGGCATTTATAGTAACAATTTAGATGTGATGATAAAGGCTTCAAGAGTCTGGAAATTTTTGGTTTAGGTTCCTTGAAAGTACTTGAAAAACGCTTGAATTTTACTCTTAAAAAGCTGTACGAACCCTGACCTTCTTTACTGTGACCCCCCCGCTCGGTTTCCTTTATACTCCTTTATCACTGTAAATGCAAGAAATACATTACTGTTGCATAGACACTCTTTAAGAGACTTTCTGACTTACTGCAATCCCAGGTCACAGGCCTTACACTTTGGCAACTCCTGGTGGTATGAAATAATAATCTGTGACAGACAGCAATGCTTGCTCTCACGAAAATGCACAGCATAGACTGCACCAATTATCACCAGGACTGTCTCATTTTCCAAAGTTTTATGCCATAGGAGTAATTTGAAAATATGTAATAACACTAATTCTACACATAACTGCAGCAAAATTGAAAATGAATTAATGTGTTACTACAGCATGTGTCTGCAACCACACTTATTCTGTAATATTTGAATAACCTCCATGTATATGGACTCATGGCATATGTAGTTTTGTCCAAAGAAACATAATCTTCAAGTCAAGTGTTTAAAGTTTAGAAAATGCATTTAGTTTTGTAATTAACAAAGGATGGTGTTTGGATTGTTGCTCTTACTGTGCAATAACAACAAATCCCTTTTAGATTAGGTTTGGCATTGGCTTCACTATACTGCCTTAGGAAAGAAAAATAAAAAGCCAACCCAGGGTAGCAGACTGCCAGCTTTTATTCAACTCAGACTTCAAACTTCTGAAAGCAAGACAACCTGCTTTGGAAAGAAACTGCTCAAAGGGCTCATAGTAATTCTCTGTTGTAATCATTATTCTAGCCACCTTTATTTCATTTTTCACCAACTTTATTAAAGCAGCAAAGAGCCGTGGCTGCCAGAGATATTATTCCACAGTTCCATTTGCATAAAAAGCAACAGGGTGCTTTTCTCGCCATATGGGTCTCAGCAGAGCTCTCTGCATATTTCTGAGGTAAAAAGTGGAGGTATGCAGATGGAATCCTGCAAGTAATTTTCTCTCCTAGATGGACACAAGTGTTAATTAGACAGAGCTCGAGTGTTTTGCAGTATCACAGCACCACTGTTGAGATATGCCACTTGGATAGTGAGCAACTGCTAGCTAGTTAGGCAGAAAGCTGTGCAATATTCATGACCCTGCCTTTTTAAAATCCTCTTGATATGTCAGAATGTAAAGGAAATATGTCACTGGAAGGATCGCTGCTCTGCTGTGCTCTCCCCTGTCCTTGATCAAAAGGAACTTTTACTTGAAGGTGTCACTGTAATTAGAGTCTCTGCAAATGTGGGGGAAGTGGAGGGAGTGGGTGGATGAATGCATGTACATGTGTGCGTGAATATCAGTTTTTTTTTTCTTCCTTGCTTGCATATTGTGAAGGGAAAATCTCATCTTTCAAAAACATAAACCCTCTAGGAAAGTTAAAATAAAACTTTGATCCCACCTTGTGGGTTTCGTAAAACCAAAGAGTCAAGGTTTTTGCATGACAGAATCGATATGCTGGTGTTGACATGTTATACTTGTGATGAATATACTTTGTTTTATTGTACTCTGCCCACACACCACTGAGCAGGATTCCCTTGATTCCCTCTGGCAGAGCTGATAATAAAGTCCAACCTTCTCAGATCATCAGCAAGAAAACACAAGCTATCGTCTACAAACATGATGACTTTTGATGCCTGGATTAACGCACATCCATGTTAAGCAAACTTTAGATTTCACTTTCACTCACTTCAGAATAGAAACAATAGTACTTAAATGATTCCAGAGAAAACTGGGACATTGAAACAGGATATAACAGGAAGAAAGAGTACGAATAAGGAATCAGCAGGTAATAAACATGACACAATGGGTAATTTAATCACTACAATATGTCATGTGGAAATGCCTGAACGATGCTGTGAAAAAAGAAATCTTTGGTGTTCCTGTTTAGTCAGTATGGAAGACCTGGGGGTATGAAAGACTCAAAAATGCTATCCGAAATGTGACACAAACATGCAGTGATTTCCATGTGGGAGAAATGCATCGTGATGTACAATCCTAGACTAGATCAAAGGACAACTCTACTATTCACACCTTCTCTGATTTCTCTTGACACTTGACAAGTTACCCACCTCCCTCTTCTTCTGTCTTTCTGTATCGTGTATTCTTTAAGCTTCTCTTTCCTTGAACTTTTCATGTGCCGAGTAGAAAAAGGTATCTGAATAGATGCTTTAACAACTGTGGAGCTGACAGTCTCCCCCTCGGGCCGCCCGCCCGCCCGCCCGCCTTCACCGACAGCCGTTTTCAAAACCAAAATTGGGAATCCTCTCCCTTCTATCTACATTCATTTTCACTTTTCCCTCACTGAACATCTACAAATCATTCGGGGAGAGAATAAAGGCATGCATACAGGGAGATGAATGGTTTAATTTAGATTCAAATGGCATAAAGTGGGCTAATCGGAATAGCTGACAAAAGCTCTATGACGGAGAAGTGATAACCTGCAGGCTGCTTCCTTATTGCAGGAGATGGGAGTGAAGTGCTGGGCTGGTTTACAGGTCTAATTGCATGACTCAGTGTAGGGAGCGAGAGACTGACATGGGAGGAAAGAATTCCTGTGGGATTTAACACTTAATGAGTATTACTTTGCATGAAAAGTCAGGACTCACAGCCTTAAGTTTTTTACTTTTATAAGTCTGTTTTTGATGGATAAACTCTCATTTTCTTTCCTTTATATACCTTTTCTCACCTGCCTCTTTCAGGGTTGTCTCTGTCTCTTCTGTTTGCATATCGGCCTGCTTCGGTCTGCGTTCTGCTTTTGGTGGTTTGGGTGTCTCTATTTGTCACCGATACTAGTTCTTTCTGGTTCTTCTCTACAGCTTTTCCTTTTGTAGTCTCTGCTTCCTGTCTTTCAGGCTCACTCTCTGTGAATCTCTTTGACCTGTCCTTCACTGTCTAGGCTGAGTATGTGTCTGTGCATCACCCAGACATCCGTTTACGAGTCAGTTTACAGACTTTCGAATCTGATGTTGTTGCCCAACTTGAGAACTCAATCAGGGTTGCCGTCACTCGTCTACATGTCATTCGACTTCACCTAAGCCTGAGGACACAATGTCGTTCTGTCGGGTTAAAGGGAGGTTTATTTTTGTGTCTCTACATGAATTTGTGTATGCATGCACACCTGAGGTTAGTTGTATACATTTCCATGTGTATTTGCCTCCTGGGGCCTGTATTAAGAAGCAAGTTCAACTAAAGCCCCATTCGGACAGGATTAAAATTACAGGGGGAGGTGGGGAATTAAATATTCACTGTGCTCCTCTGTAATTTAACTCATCGTTCCGGGGCGGCATTTTAACTATCATGAAATCACAGGATATTGTCTGTAATAGACGTGGACATTGTGCAGGACAAAGCCAAAAGAGAAAGCCTTCTCCAGGGGGGCACGGGAGAGTTTAAGGGGAGGCAAAGATACTGTGTGAGGTGAATTTGAGTCAAAGATCGGACTCCTTCTCTGATTCATAGCTTAGTCAAGTCCGAACTCACAGACATGAAACACATATTGATATCATTCAGTGTGACTTACACTTTCCGGGGATATCATTATCTCCAATGTCCATCGCCAAGAAAACATCCACAAATCCGCTTAGAGATCATAGAAAAAAAGACGCTTCAGAACTTGCCTGAGAATCATCACGTTTTTAAGTTTTCTCCAGTATCAGTGTAATTTAGCGATAGTTGTCTGTACATCCATGGGTACATTGCAATCAGGAACTGCTAATAGCTAATTCGGCATACTTTTAATGCTGCCAATTTAGTTGCCCTGTAGCTGACAAGGCTTTAAGGTGATAAATAAGTGTGAGAATTATCAATTCTTTTGAAATACATTTGGCATTTGTTCAGCATGTTCAATAGTACAGAGTGAGCAAAATTTGCTTTTTTAACTCATGATGAACAAACTGATATGAATATGTGATACATGATGATGAGTTAAAATGGTCTAATGTAAGACTGAGATAGAGGAGGACAAAGAAAATGTGGTAAATAATGAGGAGTTGCATTCGAAATTATGCATTTATAATTTACTGGGCACTAACAGTGTTTGGATTGTTTTTCTAATAAAGGACAACAGAGGTTATTTATGCCTCATGTTATCCTGAGCTGTAGTGATGGAATAAAAGTGTAAAAGCTGTAAGAAGGAAGTTGTAATAGTCTTTTTAAAAAAAATAATAAGCCCAAGGTGTGTAGGTTGTATCACTAAGTTCACTCGGTTCACAGTTACCTCACTATCTCATGAGGATCTGTGTGCTTACAGATGATATTTTACTGGAACACGCAAAAGTCTAACAGGAACAAATTGTATGACAAGCTGACAAAGACAACTTGCACCACAAGCTTAGTTATCCTACACTCATTTCTGAAATGACAGGTCTCCCAAAAGGAAGCAGGCTGACAAACAGAAGCCAGTGATTATGGGAAATTATTGGTGACTTGCGATTTGACATGAAACACTAATTTCAAAAGATGTTTTTCAAGTAATTCAGAGGCTTCTGGCGAAAAGTAGGAACGTAACCACAGAGACAGCTGTTGGGTGTTATGTGGTAACACCCCCTCTCAGCTCAGTCACAAAAAACAACCCCTCAAACTTCAACTTTCAAATTCACACTGAAGGTCTCTATGCTCAGATGGTTGAGCAGGTTTCATATCCTTACAGGCCGCATGGAGGTTCCTCGAACACCGATAAAACTTACAAAAATGAATGTCAGTGAACCTGAAAATCTGGCTGTCTTTCTGAAAACTTGCCAAGTTTACTTGCTGTTTCTTTAACTTGCTGGAGTACGGCACATGTTTTCTGCATGTATTTATCGATTAGAAGTTGTTAAAAAAAAAAGGTTTGCTTAAGTCAAACACTCTCTCGCAGGAATATATTAAAAGTACTGAATATGACTCAGAGTCTTGAGTAAGATGATGCAGATTAATTGGGTATTGTGAAATTGATGGACTACTAAACTACTAGCTAATACTACAGCTATAATTCCATCCACTGTAATAATGGTGCTACAGTATATTACATTTCTTAACAGTTAGTTTTTAGCCATTGCTCTAAGGATTTATGACCAAATACAGTACCTGGAAAACTAATGACATTCCCATCAGCCTCTGCTTTACTGTGTGCTGATTAGTAAATGTTAGCATGCTAACATGCTAAACTAAGATGGTGAACACGGTAAACATTATACCTGCTTAGCATCACCATGTCAGCATTATCATTGTGAGCATGTTAGCATTTAGCTCAAAGCACTGCTGTGCCTACAGTTGGTACAGTATGTGGGCTACAGCCTCACAGAGCTGCTAGCTTCTGAGGCTGTATTCAAAAGCGCCTACTTTACTAGCAGTACGTACTGATTTGGCCAACATGTAGCATGTAGTATGCAGTATGCAAACAAAAGCAAAATCTGCAGTATGCCAAAAATACCTGGAAGTCGTACTGATGCGGAGAAAATCTCTAGTATGCATCAGACCAGTCTACCTTGTCTACTGTGTCCCACAATGCAAAGCGCTGGCGGTTTGCCATGCTATTGTTTACTTCCGCTTTCCAAAACCGGAAACTGGCTAAGCCTGGCCTAGCATACCGCAAAATAAATTGAATTTGACAGTTTCATACTGCATACTACTATGAATACTGCATATTGCGTTCGTCAGTAGTATGTAGTAGGTGGTTTCGAATACAGCAACTGTCTTGTTTTACCGTTAGTAGCTTCCTGATGACATACTATGCATTTAAGCATAAGACTCAGTATCTATATAATATGACAGTAATGCATCAGCAACAACACTGAATCACAAACATTAAATCCATCAAGTCGTAGAAGAAACGCTTACTAATACATAACAATGTATCAAATGATGCGTGGCTTTTCATTTCAAATGAGCTGCCTTTTCTTTTTCTTCGTGTTGTGTGTAATCTTCTGTCCCTCTATCCTGCATACTTTTTTCATCCTGTCAGCAGTTTGTTTCTTTCTGGCCTGATGCCAGTAGCTTTGTAGTCAGCTTATGAACATGACACCCAACCTTACACACTGTATCATGATCACTTAATCCCATAATTATGTTGTTACAATACACCATACTTACTGCGGCTTAGGGTACTATCACACCTACAGTTTGATTTCTGTTTTCGTACAAAAAAAACCATTATATTGTAGTGGTTTTGTAGTTAGTCTGTTGAGGTCCAGAGTGCAAAATTACAAGTAGTATGACAGTTTGGTAAAATGGTCAAGTTAGAGATTTCTGCAGTGGGGTGGGGGTAGGAGGTCAAAACAAATATTTACCTAATAAAAAAAGAAATCCACCATGGGATAATCTAAAAAGAAAAACAACAACAACAAAAACAAAACAAAACAAAACAAAACAAAAAAATGTGTGCAGTGCTTTCCAGGAGTTATTTGCAGTTATGTTATTGTAATTGACTTTTCTTGGTGCACCTTTCTCGCTTTCTTTCGCCCTGCTTTGTCCACCAGAGTAACTTTCATACCCCCCCTAAGAGCTGGTGTGAACTTGTTGCATTCATCTGTGGAGTGTACAGTATGTGTAGGCAGAGAGAATAATAATGATAGTTACTGGTATGAGCAGAGGGTTTTTCCACATAAAGCCATATCACTTACTCAAAATGCAACATGTCTTGCAGCTGCATTGCATTATGATCTATGTATATATATATATGGGGTATTGTGGGTGGAGAAATTGCTATCTCTCCTGTGTGTTTGTGACTGAAACCTTTGCACCTTGATTCTGACTGAAACTAAAGCCACTGGACCATCCTTTATGAAAGGAAAGGAGATAATGCCGTCCCACAATTCCAGCAACATTTAAAGCGACCATGGCAGACCCACGTCAATAACATCCGAAGTCCTTATGTGTTATCTTCACTCAAAGCCCAAAAATGTCAACCTCATGGTGGCGCTAGAGGAAAGGTCAGGGGATCACTAAAGTCATTAGGATTCATCCTCTAGGGACCATAAATGTCTGCACCAAATGTCATAGCAATTCATCCAATAGTTGTTGAACTATTTCAGTCTGGACCAAAGTGGTGGACTGATTGACTGACTGACCAACATTGCCGCTAGCATGGCTAAAAAAATTCTTAACTCTGACAATAAAATGGCCAGGACATGTTTGTGAAGGAAATGAAAAATGAAGGAATAGCTCGACATCACTTGAAGGCCAAACAACTTTCTATACAGTGTTTAAATTGTGTCCTGTAGTTAATTTAGAGCACATTTTCACACTTAATGACAGAAACACACATTGTCAGACTGTGTCTGTGCAGATATTTACTACCGTTGGAATTTAAATAGCATTTTTTACTCTGTAGTTTGATTAAACCAGTTTGGCGTGTGTACGCTCCTGATCCGTCAACCTCATAGTTTTTCTTTTCTTGTCTTGTTTCCCTCAGAGCCAAGAAGAAGACCAAGCCCTTGAACCTTAAGATCCACAGCAGTGTGGGCAGCTGTGAGAATCTGCCCACGCAGCGCTCGCCCCTTCACACCGAACGATCCCTGCGATCCTTCTTCTTCCCCTCTTTCATCCCTTCCACACCTCCTGTCCATGCTGAAACACCCTCTGCAAGTAAGTGAAACTCTTCTATTTTTAATCAGCTCACACTCTAGCTTTTATGAAATGAGATTTTTTTTTAATGCCTTTAATATATCTCTTTCATATTGTAATCCCTTTTGACATCTGCTTATTTAGTTCTCAGGCAATGTCTCATTTCTGGGATGCCATTCTGCTCTCTCCTAGTCAAAAAGTCTAGTGCACAGACAAAGCAGTTTGAACCTATGGAATGTGTTTTTCTTACGCTTCTCCTAAAACCAGCTTTGCAACAGTCGTCTCATCTTGCGTTCCACTTTGTAGTGTTAAGACTTAAATCTTCTGCCTTGACACTTTATCACAAAGATAAAAGAAAAAAAGAGCACTCACCTCCATTATCATTCTTACCAACATAATTCTTTTTGTTAAATATATACTTAAGTACAGCTCAGTTGGAAAATGCAACAAATGAACAATCAGGCCGTGCCATAATGACCGGAGGTGGTGTGTTGCTGCACATCGGCAGCCTTATTGGCAGATGCATTATGGGCATACTGCGGAAGCCATTAGACTGAGGAGGAGGTTGTGTCAAGGAAAGGAGTGATGAATGGTCGTCACTTAGCGTTGTGAATAGTTGCAGACCTTGACTAACAGGTACGTGGGGCACAGCAGTGCATATTTGTTGGCAGAGACATGACATGGAATAACCACGCACCATATGCATGAGAAGACAGACAAATAAAGATGTACTTGAATTACAAAATACAGATGTTGAGATGACGAATACCCCTGCAGATGTGTGCATGTATGTTAAGAAAAGCAGTACAAGTATACATTTGTTTTTCAGTACAACTCTCTAATAAGGTACACTTTACAATTGTCTTTTTAGTTATTTAGTTCTTTATATAGACTGCTTCAATGGACCACTTGACCTCTGACCTTCTGGAAAGCATCTGGACCAAAATTCATATATTAACACATTCATATTTACAATTTAAGACTTCATTGATTGTTGTTATAATTACATATGACTTACTAGCTTTTTCGGTAACACTTTAGTTTATGCCCCCCCCATTTAGCATTTATAAGCAGTACTATATACTGTATAAATATTTGATACATGTTTTATAACACATTATAACATAGTTGTAAGCAGATACAAGTGTTTATTAATGTATTTGTCGACAACTTTAACTCCTCCTGTGGGCACCCATAAGTGGGGGCTGGTGTATAATAGTAAAAAACAAAATTATAATAAGATAAAATATGTCTTCATAGGAGAAGTTATAATTGTTGACAAATACTTTACTTTAATAAAACACTTAAAAATGTCCTTATAGCAGCATACAACTACATTATAATGTGTTATAAACCTTTTATTAAATGTTTGTATTATAAATGTTAAAAAGTAAAGTTTTCCCACGTTTTCTGTTGCCTTAATAGAAAGTGACAAACCTGTGCCTTCATTATTAATGATTTATTAACATTATTAACTGCAGACTCTCGAGACCCTGCATTAGTAAAGTATTTATAAACCATTTACATAGTCATTAATTATAGCTTCAATTAAAGGGTGCCTTATTAATAAAAAAAAAGTGGCACCAGTTTTTGTTGATCCATTTGGTGAGCTGCCATCCCACCAGGTTGAACAGTAGGTTTGGGCAGAAGTGATTCTAGTTCCTTTATATTTTATATATATATATATATATATATTTTATATTTAAGCTGTTTGCTCTATTTAATTTGGATTATATTCTTACTCAAACTACAGCACTTGCTTGGAAAAAGGGAACCCATGCCTACATTTTCAAGTGTCATAACAACAACAACATAACATAACAGCTATTTTGTGTGCGACAAAGAAAAGAAAAATTCATATATCACTTAGACAAGTGAGAACCTGCCTGTCCAAACAAACCAAGCTCATGTCACTCAAACAATGCTGCTAATGTCACAATTGTTATTGAGACGGAAAGGTGCCTTACCACATTTCACTTGACATTTTTACGAGTCGTGTATCACCTGCTTTGTCTTTAACGAAAGTTGTCGTCACTCTTTTGGCTGTTAATCAAATGTCAAAGTAAAGTAAAATGTATTATTCTGGGAGGAAAATGTAGTTCATAAGCTGCTGATGGTAGGTTAGCTTCAGCGACATGATGCATAGACAGATAAACATAAAAAATAGACTAAAATAGACTTCAATGTCACGTTGAAGAGAAGTGTATTGATACTGGGCTAGTCAAGATCTGTCTACTTTTTTAGATTTATTATTTTCTTGTTTCTCTTTTTTTCTCAGTCGTAACCATTTTGTGTCCCTTCAAAGCACATTATTGCAAAACCCATGAACACTTTCTCTGTCAGGTGAAAAGAGTTTCATCCAAATAGTTATATCCAAATTTACATAGACATGGTCAACTCCTTAGTAACTACAGGAAATCTGAAGAGGCCAGTGTCATGGGTATTGACATTATGTTTATATACAACTTTATATGCAATTTGCAACAGCAAAAGAAGCACGATTCAACTTGGATAAGATTTAAATGTATTTGCCAAGTCGCAAAATCTTGATGAAATATGTACTAACAAATTTTTGCCAAAATATCTTTCTTTTATTGCTCTTGCAATAAAAAATCCCCTTATAGCAACTAAAGCATTATTAAACTGGTTATGTTAAACAAACTGACAGCACTGGGTCATGGATAGGTCTTGGTTTTATACAGAAAAAGTCTGCAGCGACTTGAAAGCCCGTGTGACAATTTTTAATTTATTAGGCTAACAACTACCGGAAATTGTCGCCACCATTAAGTGCTTTTGTTGCCTTAACCTATAACCACATGTGGGACTCAGGATGTGAACTCCAGTCCACCCAAGCCCCCAATCTTCAAATTCAATGTTGCCTGTAAACATAATCCTGGCAGGAACTACATTTCCCATCACATCCTAATTGGGAAAACAATGGATGTATATGTTGTTGTTGTAATTTTCACTTCATGAAATGTTTTTTCGCACTTGAAATAAGTTTTTACTTGTGAAACAAAAGTTGTTAAATGTAATGCCGTGTAAAAGTGTGGGTGCAGTGTAATGATCTAATGCCCAGCTTTAAGACAGCTGGAAGAAATCTAATGAATAAGTGGAGGACTCTTGCACACTGTCACTTTTTCACATGAAAATGTGGGAAAATATATTTAGGTGTCAAGTTGTTTTTTTCATCCAGTGTCCACATGTCAAGTATTAGTATTGAAAACAGGGATCTTAGGTTAATAATGGCAGTTCATTGCCTTTCTACCGCCAGATAAAGAAAGAAAATCTGAATGTTAAATGAATAAAGACATGATATTTGATCACAAAGCTGTAAATAATGATCACAGGCCTGCAGTCATTCACAATGAAGCCATCTCCCGTGTGTCCACCTGTATGTGTGTGGGAGTGCATACTGACAACCCACTGAGCTGGAGCGTCCAAGTTAACAGCGTCCGCTCCAGGCTAAGGCAGAGATAGTACTTCTTACGTAGACAGAGAGTTTTTTAGGAGTTGGAGGAAGTACACATTGCTTTTTTTATCCTGCTGTACTAGAACGCATTATTAGACACGGTGGGTATCACAGCTTGGTTTGGAAACCTGCCTGTATACCTGAAATCCAAGATAAGCCGTCCGCTGTGGACGGCTCTGAAGGTTGAACGAGTCCTACCGCTTCATCCCTCTGGCTTTTTGGGAGGAGTTGCTGGGCACGCTCGCTCAGAAATATCACCCCTGACTTCCCCCAGGCATGCTTTACAGTTTACTGCTAAAAACTTTGTTTGTGCTGGTGTCGGTTACAGTTGTAAATGCTGAGGGCGACATTCAAGCGGTGTCTGTTTGAGTATCAAGTTATTTGCATTTTTTGGATTAATGTGTTCCTGCGCTTTAACTGATCTGTGTGTGCTGTTGTTTTAACAGCCGCTAGTTGAAGGAGTCCTCAGTGGAAAATGCTGAGGGGGCGACAGTTAATCTACTGCACTTCAACATCTCATTCAACATTTAACTTAAACTGTATAATTTGTAGTCTTAATCGACCCCTTCAAGCTTAATGTTTCAGTTTTTTTGCAGATATACTATACCCCACATTCCACCCTTTCATTCATTTCTTTCATTTTATGTTTTTTATTTAATCATTAGTACTTTTTTAATGTTGTTCTCCAGATGTTCAAATTGTATTGTTTGGTAAAATGAAAAAGGAAATATGATGCCATATAGTCGATATAAGGTATCGACAAAATAGTGCTTAATAATACAAAAATAGATGAGTGAAATCACTCAGTGCTCATTGTGCTTACTTGTAAATAACTGAGTAAAGAAAAAACTAAATGTTTTCTTTATCTGTGCAGCTCACGTATGCCACACTAAAATAAGAACTGGAGACCCAGTTCTTTTTTTAGAATGGCATACGTGTGTGTTTGTGTGTGAACGCTTGTGTGGTCATGTGGACAAGGCGCGTGTGTGCCCTCTAAGCCAGGCTAAACATCCGTCCCGGGTCTATGTTTGGGATTATGGTATCACTGCCATCTCATACGTCAGGGCCCTCCAGCCAAAAGCATTATCACTCATCTCTCTAGTCGTCTGAATCAAAACACACGGCGGACCCACAAGACTGGCTAAGGTGACCAAACGCTGTCTGCTCGGGATGAGTCAGCGCCCAGTCTAAGCTGAAACATCAGAGGCTTCCTATGAGTTTGTTTGCCTTTCCACCTAGAGATACTGTTTGTCTGGTTATGATACGGTTAGATTACATAAAAGCTCAACACTAGTGTATCTTTGATGCAGATAGTTTTGTATTAAATCTGCAGGTAGCTGATATTGTGTGCTGATGTTTGATGTATTTAGAAGGATAAGGCTGGCATTTTTCTGTATTTTCCTTACTGTAAACAAACCCCATGGAAAGATCAAAACCAACAATGCGTTAGTCAATCTGTTAATACTTTCCTACTGTTCCTACTGAAGATTTAAATCTTTAAACAAAATGGTCACAAATATACACTTTAGTTAAAAATAAAACTCAGTAACAGCTAGAAACTGTAGTTTTTAGCAAATGTTACTCAAACATAAATAAATAGTGCATTTCTTGGGGGCTGTGCTGGGGACTAATGTTGGGTGCTGTGTTCATGGTAATGAGGGAACTTGTCACTCAGTGCAACTGTGTCCCTCATTTATGTGTTTTCAGTAGTTTTTGGACAACAATGGAGGATTATTAAACCACAAAATATGCAGTTTGTCATACATACATTACAATAATAACCACTTGGTTAAGGTTAGGGGGTTAGGGTTAGGGGTAGTCTCGGGTTATGGCACAGAGGAATAAGATATATCAGGCTTTGTACTTTTTAGTAAATCACTTCATTATTGCTTTTGGTCGTCTCAGGGGGATTTGATGACAATAAGAAATATATTGAACATGTTGAGCCGTATCTTTTTAAATTTGACAATTTTAGGGCCCCAGAGTGAAAAGGGACTGCAAAGGACACACACACACACACACACACACACACACACACACACACGATAACAATCAACACAACACACAACACAAGAACTTCTCATAAACATCGAAGGGAATATTGATCAGTTATAGATTTATCCAATTGGAGCTGGAAAACACTAACTTGCCAAACACACACACACAAAAAACACATACATTTTGGCAAAGTATTTAATGAAGGTAAAGAAGAGTTTCCGTCATGGACCACGGAGAAATAACAAAAAGACAATAAGTCTTTTGTTATTAAGTCCACCTGTGCTTTGCCTGCTTTGACAGGTCAGGATGTCTGCTGTGAAAAGGGTCTGTATGAAGCTCCTTGTCGGCAAAAACTGAAATAATTTAGTAAAGCTTCTGATGCACATACATAAACAAAAGTCTGCAGACAATGAACATTAGAGTGGCCATGCCAATACATGGAGATAGGTGGGCTACTGCACTGGTATATCCACTCTCATGTTCATATTCTGATGCTGTGCCTGCTCATGTTGATGTAGAATAATTTCACTTTTTGCAAGCAAGGAGCGTCACATTGTCTTTTTGTTGTTTACCCTCATGGTCAAATAGAATAATAAATATTCAGTTTTCGGCGCTTTTGTTCTTGCTCCAGGTGTTATGATAAGTCATTGTTTGTCCAGTGTAAAAAAGTTATGGTCCGTGGAGGGACATTTTCCACGGACAGCTCACCTCTAGCGCCTCAGGCTGTTTGAGCTCACACTGCTGGAGCGGACAGACGTCTTCAGCTTATGATGATGCCTTGTGTCCATCTTGGAGGTCCAGTACCAGCCCTGGGACTCGACCAACACGCACACCTGCTGCAAAACTGATGTGTGTGCATGAGTGTGTGTGTGTGTGCGTGAGATGCAGAGAGAGAGAGAGAGAAAGAGAGAGAGAGTGTGGGAGTGGAGTGTGTGCTTGTGGATATAAATGGCTTAAATGTTCTTCATACGCTTTGTGCACAACTCACCCTGTTTATTTCTACGTGTTTTCATGACGTCACCCCCTCACCCTAACCTCGCATAGACGCTCTGCAGCTGCGTCATCTCCTAGCAACCAAGTGTGGCACCACAATGGAGGTCCCTTTGAGAATTGGCAAATAAATAACGGCTACAAATAAAGGCTAAATTTAAAACAGGGTGAGGAAAAAGAGCTACCTGAGAAGAAGAGCTGAGGTTGGCGTTGATTCAGTATTTCAGCAAAGACGAACAGTTTTATGAGAGTGGTTATCATTCAGCCGTCGTTTCATAGTGTTGTAGGTATGAGGAGATGGATGTTGACATGTTGAGTCAAGCATCTTCAGCTTTTTTGTATTTTTGACTAGTAGACAGAATAGGAGAGATAAATCTCACCTTTTGAGCTGCCCTTATTTTGACTTCTGTTCACTACAACACTGGCTACAACACTCAAAATGCTCTCTACACCACATATTTATAATCTCTTTTTCACTTGTAATTGGGCAGTGTGACCCAATAACCAAAAGTCAACTTTTCAGCTACTTTGGACCAATAAAAACACAGCTCTAAAATGCCCCACAAAAGGGTATGTTTACTTCCATAATGTGATGTATTTTCTGTTTTTCTCTGTATTTTGTTCTGTATTTTCTCTTTAAACCTAGACATTTTTATCTAATAGGAGGACCTGGATTGTTTTTTTTTATCTTTAATCTTCTCCTGCAGCATCAGGTCACCACTAAAGAAAAACTGTTTTCCAGGTTGTGTATGTTTTTGTAGGTGAGACTTAATTGACTCTCTTTCTGGCGCAGAGCTCTCGCATCAAGCTCTCGTCTCACTCCGACTAATGAAACCCTGCAGAGGAGGTCATAAACACCAGTCAATAAAGAGGTGGATTGGTCAATAGTTACTATGTTGGTTACTAGGAAAGTAGGGCAGGTGTTAGAAGCAGTGCCACAAGTCAGGGGAGTCTTTGTGAACACTGTGCTGCTACGGCATCTACACTGAAAGGCTGTTTTTGTGCAAAAGATCCCACTGTGAATTTTGCAAACTCCTCTGCCAGAAACGATAAATTAGTCTTTAGTCTCTGAAGAAGCATGAGTTGTAACTTGATACCTCAGCTAATCTAAACAAACTGTCTTAATAGCTAACTAGCCAGAAGGGTAGTGTAACAAAGCAACAGATGTTAACAACATTTTAACTTGCCACTAAGGCTAAACCAGATGTGTTCATTGTCATATTTCAACCGGGTGTGTGCTGTAGAAGATAGCACTGTTTGGTCATGGTACATTGAATGCTGCATGCATGTTTGAGCTTCCCATCCGCCAGCACCACTGAAGCATCCTTCCAGTCCACTTTTGGGATCTTTATCTTTCCATTTTTTTTTCTATTTGATAAGAGATACACGCAGGGCATACAAACGCTGTTGAGAAGGAGCCCAGTTCTAATGAGACAGCTAATTTGTATATTTACTAAAATAATTAGCTGTTCATCATCAGTGTTGTCCAAGAGCTATGGACCTCTCTGATACGGCTGCCAGAGGATGCATTACGTCACCAGAAAGCTTTCCGTAGCGTCAGATTGGCCTCACCACCAAAACCAGCTCTGTCTGTCGGTGGGTTTACTCGTCTGCGTGCTCCGAGCCATTTGAGTTCTCCAACTGAGGAAGTCACTACCGAGCCATAAGGCCCCCAGGCATCATCTGTTCTCCCATCCCTCCTCCCCCTGTCTCACTGGCACACTTTAAACCGCCAGTCTTAAAAGACTCCCACTATGTATAAGGCCGTGCGGAGATACTTGTTTCATCCAAGATAATTGCTATTTTTCCAGCACTGTGATTGCAATTGTCAGTTTATCACAGTGATTTTTGTGTGTGCATGTGGGGTTATTTGTAAACGTGTGTGTGTGCTTGTGTGTGTGCTTGCTCGTCAAAGATGACAGCACAATATTCTGCAAAAAGGCTGATCGGCGTGTAGCTGTTGCCATAGCAACTGAGCAACCTGGCTTTGTCTCATCTTTGTTCATCGGAGGAGTTCTTTTCCTCACAAAAAAAAAAAAACCCTCTCGTCTATTTCCACCCTTCTCTTAGTACGTTTCTTGGTGTCACTCCAAGCAAATACTTGCTCAGTTGTGTTCTTTCACCTTGTGGAAAATCTCATTAAAACACATGGATGACAAACAATGAGAATATGGTGAGCAACAAGCCCAACAGCATATCGCTCATATAACACTATAATGCAGCACATTGTGCAGCAAACGCCCACACATTTTTTACAGTCCTGTTCACTTCTTCTGCTGCTCTGCAGAGTCCACTGTACATACCATAACGTCAGACTCATATCTAGTTAAACAGGCTTCTCATCAATGTGTTGCGTTCTAGTGTGTTGTTTTGTGCTGAATTTGTTTGGTATTCCCATCTTAAGCTATTGATTATCTCTTGATGATACCGTGCCAGTTATGCCGTTGATTGCATTCAGCTTTTTATCCAAACTGCCAAAGCGCTACACTCTTCCCCATTGAGCTGGAGGACCTTGATGATTCTGATAATGACAAGAGTAGGTGTGGGTGAGATGACTTGGTGACAGCGCCGACAATGAGAATTATTACAATTTGTGTGTGTGTTTTTTCTTTCTTTTTTTTTTTTTGTGAGTTGTATGTATCTTGTGTTGTTTTAATTGTCACACGCTCCAATTCGCTTTTACCCGCAGTACAAAATTTCTCCTCCATGGGGAATAGCAGTGTTTAGCGCTCAGTCAATCACTTGGAGAGGCATCTCAGTCTAACGTCAAATAAACTATATTTGGCTCTAAATAGGCTCCTAGACTCAAGTAGTCTCTTTATCTGTGCACATGTACACACACCCGACCCCCCTCTGTTTAACCCACACACAGACAGAAACATATATCCCTTCATCTTTCAGTGTAGTTACATTTCTCTCTTTAACCCACACAAAAAATAACACACACACACACACACACACACACACACACACACACACACACACACACACACACACAGAGTACACTCAACCCCATAGCCTGCTGTGTGTCATGTGGCCAATGGAGGAGGGGGAAGGAAGGTCTCGGCTTAATTAGGCTGAGGCCAATCAGAGAAGATGGAGGAGGACACTGTTGTCTGGCGCCTTGGGGTTTCTCGGCTCCTGCACGCTCATCTGTCACACACACACACACACACACACACACACATGCACGTAGAAACTATACACCCTTGTTTGTCTTGGTATGCTGTTTTGGCATGTCCTAGTTTCCATGATTTTGCCTCGCTTATGTGACTGGATGTTTATACAACACCTGTGTGCGAGCATATGCCCGTACATGTGCCTTTATTGACCCTCATGTACACTTCAGTTTTGTTTCTGCATTTTTATTTTTGTTTTGTTTCTCATTGGAAGTGTACTGCATGTGAACAAATGTTCTTCCATTCAGCATTTATTTTGCCCTCATGCCTAATTAGATATCATGGCAACATCAAAATATAATGCTTACCTGTTTTGTTTTGCTGTAACACTTGGAAGAAAAACGTCTCAAGCTTTTAGGCACGGCAAAGATAACACTGAAATATAAACTGGTAGAGCATGACACTGTTTATCTCAAGGTCATGGGTTTGAACTTGTTGGTGCAGACGCTGAGTGTTTTCGGATGGTTAGGAAATGATCTATAAAATGCACCAGTCCAACATGATCCCAAGATGTTAAAGTTGTAATCCTTAAGACAGCGAAAATGGCATCCCAAAATATGAGTGCAGAGGATGTTATGGATGAGGATACGTTTACAGGGGTGTTTTGGCTGACTTGGATATTCAGCAGATGAATAAATGCAGAGGAGAGACAGAGGCTGCGGCTGTGGCTGCATTAGCCGTGCAAGAGAATATGGCCGACGGGGACCATCCCGAACCTGAGCTGGTGGTGCCTTTGCTCAAATTGCCCTCAAATGGCAACAGAAACTGAATCATTCTGCTGCAATCAATGTCAGCGTGGGCTGTTTTTGTTGGATGCTGTCGCCGACACCAACCCCGAAAGCCTGTGTGTGAGTTACTATGCATGAAAGTTTTACTCACTTAGACCGAGGTGTGCTGGAGACCTTCATGATCCCGAAGATAAACTGGAAAAGACAACCAAGTCCAGCAGGGCCGAGAGGGCAGGTGACCATTGAGTGAGTAATAACGCTATGTTTTGGTCAACAAAGTAAGAGCTATAGGCTAGGCTGGTCCCACAGGCTGGGGCAATGTTGGACTAATGTAATATAGAGGGACAGTCAAGAGAAACTGTGTGAACGTTAAGCCTCCTTTGAAGCCAACTAAATAATGAGAGTAGTGGGTTGGATGCCGGTAACAGTTTTTTCATGTTGCTTTTGTGGAACTTTATACTGCAGGGCTAGCTCAGCTTTGTTGTTATACGGAAGCCCATTTGGCTCCTTGCCGGTATGTAAGTATGTATGTGTGTGTGTGTGTGTGTGTGTGTGTGTGTGTGTGTGCGTTGCAGTTGTATCTAATAGACATGCCCTGAAGGTAACATTATAGAAAGAAATGGTCAAACTGCAGGAATTCATTGGCTTGGTAACGTTGTGTAACTTTGATTATCAGCACCCAGCAGCTAGCTTGCTCAGAGGGGGGTTAGAAGCGTGTGCACAATGCATCCCGGTACGTGTAGGTACTGCCGGTACGGCTCTGCGAGCAGGACAACTCAGTTTTTTTAGTCAAGCACTCACTGAGGAATGTATTGCTTCAATTGACAACATTTACCAACAACACTGAGTGGACATCCACGTGACAGGCGGCGAATTTTCCCTTTAAAGTTGTAATCCTTAGGATTTCAGTCCTGGTTGATTGGGCAACACCTTTGGTTACCATGGTAACAGCAAGTGAGGTTTAATACTACAGCAAACACTCCTTGGGCAGCTACATTGTCAGAAATACAACACAAACTGTTTACAGTGCAACCAGGCAAAGTCACATTGTTTTAATAAAGCAGTCAAAATAATTGCAACTGCGATCTGATTTCATGTTGAGCATGCAGTGAGCAGTTTTCTACACAATAGCAAGACACAGTAAAGTTGGAGGTGTCGCCTGCAACTCTTCATCTAACAGCTCACTGTGGCTGCTGTTTCTTGTTCCATTACTCCCCTTGCAAAAATGTAAAAGGATGATTGATGAAAAAAATGGTGAACTGACAGTTGTCTTGTTTTGTAGACGCATTTTTGAGGAAAATATCTCGGTTAGCATCAACCATGAATACAAATGCATTGCGTTTCCTGTGACAGCTTCACAATAAAATACACCCAGTGTTTTGTCATTTGAACGCTTTTAATATGAAGCAGCGGCAGTGGGCTGTACTGTTTGCTCCCTTTACACTGTGTGAGAGCTGAATTAAGCTACTGCTAATGCAAACAGAAAATAGTGAGGCTGATATCAACAAGATGAAATTGCGCTGGATTACATGCGTGCACTGTTTTCCTGTGAATCCCTTGTGTTAGGTCAACATGTTCTCATCCCAGGTCGTCAAATACCGACGCTTTGTCACGCCCCTCAGCGTCTCATACAGACGCACAAGGTACCCTGTACCCAGGTTTAGGCAACGCAACTACTTGGTTAGCTTTAGGAAAAGATCATGGTTTGCCGTAAGTCACATATGTAATGTTATGTAACTGAAAACGTTAAATTACTCAACGTTGACTTTTGGTTTCAGACACAAACTCTGGTCTCCTGGGTAAAAGTTCTGTGTTGTTTGTCTCAAGGGTCTCAAGCGTACCTGTATTAGACACTGAGATGCCGAAGGTACAACTACAGTTTTGTTTCTGCATGTCTTTGTTTCATTGGAAGTGTGCTGCGTGTGAACAAAGGTTCTTCCATTCAGCATTTATTTTGCCCTCATGCCTAATTAGATATCATGGCAACATCAAAATATAATGCTTACCTGTTTTGTTTTGCTGTAACACTTGGAAGAAAAACGTCTCAAGCTTTTAGGCACGGCAAAGATAACACTGAAATATAAACTGGTAGAGCATGACACTGTTTATCTCAAGGTCATGGGTTTGAACTTGTTGGTGCAGACGCTGAGTGTTTTCGGATGGTTAGGAAATGATCTATAAAGTGCACCAGTCCAACATGATCCCAAGATGTTAAAGTTGAAGAAAAGATCTCAGTTAGCGTCGACCGAGGAGACAAACGCATTGAGTTTCCTGTGACAGCTTCACAATAAAATACACCCAGTGTTTTGTCATTTGAATGCTTTTAATGTGAAGCAGCAGCAGTGGGCTGTACTGTTTGCTCTTTACACTGTGTGAAAGCTGAATTAATTAATCAATGAGATACAATTGCGCTGGATTACATGCGTGAATCCCTTGTGTTAGGTCAACATGTTCTCATGGTCCCCAGGTTGTCAAATACTGACGCTTTGTCTTGCGTATTTGATGCGCTGGGATTGAGAACGGGCTGGTTAGGTAGGCAATCGGAATCCAGCACGGGAATGGCGGACACTGCCACTGCCAATGAAGTGATTTAAAAATTAAAATTAAAATTAAACAGTAGAGTCTTAAAACCAAAACTACATTAGTGCAGACCAAACCAAAAGATAAATATCCATTTCAGTATGCCCAAATACAACAAAAACAGATTAATAGCTCGCTTGAAATTGTATTCATCATCTTACTTACTGACTTAACCTCCAATGGCCTTTCTTCACAGGGAATGCCCAAAATCATCATTTCTCAAGCATATGCTTTTTTATATCTGGCATGTGTGTGAGCATGTGTGTTTGACTTTGTTCTCATGAGTGCTTACCAACGTAAACCTACACTCCCCCGTTCTTTGAGGGATGGTAGGATCATCAAAGATTGTTGTGGAAGACAGACAGCGACATCAACAACACACACACACACACACACAATGATAAATAGCCCTGACCACGCCGCTGACAAGTCCAATCATCTGCCAGTCGCCAACAAGGCCGACAAGAAGCAGATGATGTCAGCTTCCCCTCTGTATTGAGTTATCAGGTTGATTGAGTGTAATTGAGCGATGCATCGGAGTGCGGAGAGAAGACACCAGGCCTCTGGAGAGACTGGAGGAGGAGGAGGGAGGAAGGGTGTTTCAGGAACCAGGAAATGCTATACGGCACCGGGGCCTTGAGATTAGCACAGTCAATGTCTTGCAGCCTCGTAATCAATTAATAGGACTGATTGAGCCCCTCACCAGAGGAATAATCGGAGTCATGCAAAGATTTCTTATCTCTCTTATCTGCTGCTGATGCTGTCATTATAACTGACAGCGTCTGCACCAGTCCTCATCAATCTAACACCAATCAGTGTTAAATAGAGGGAGAGAAAGTACAAAAAATACATAAACACAATTAGAAGGTTGTGTGATCTAGACTTTTTTCCATCAAAAGAAAACATCCTTAATAAACACTCACTGGTCACTTTATTAGGTACACCTGTACAATCTAATGCAATCCAATCCAAAAGCTTTCACGAAGCTATACATTTATAGTTTTTGTTGGCACTGTCAGAAAGGTGATAATTCTACTTTTTCCTACTTTTATTATTGAGGTTGTCTTGGGTGGTGGCGTTGTACTGCACTGTATTATACTGAAAGGTGTTATATTTTGTCCACTCCATTTACATACATACAGTACCTGAGGAGACAGAATATGCATCCATCCATTAGGTATACCCGCTTATCCTTGAGGGTTGCGGGGGGAGCTGGAGCCAATCCCAGCTGGCAGTGGGCGCGGTACACCCTGGTCAGGTCGGACAACATTCACACCCAGAACCCAGAACCTTCTTGCTGTGAGGCGACAGCGATAACCACGACCTCGACCTCAGTAATAAACATATGCAAACACCTGCAGGAAATCTCTCTACCAAGCTATAGTATGTCATGATCATAAACTTATTAAACAACAATCATCATTGCCAACTTTAGATTATGGATATGGATTCATGGAGCTCCTTCTTTGGACTTCAGAGTTGCCATTTTGTAAACTTGAAATACTGTGGGACTTTGACTTCATTCTTATTGGGTAGAGCCAACCAGTGAGAGTACTTCTGCCTCCAGAGGAAATCTGTCTCTGAAAACAGTTTTCATCTGAAGAATCGAATCCACACGTTTTCAAGAGGGTTCTAGGTGGAACATTTGCATCTAAACAATGAATCTCAATGTCTTTTTCTGTTTCCCTTCAAAGAAAAACACATTATGAAGAATATGTGAATATGAAAATGAACAAAGACGTCCTCAAATTCATAGATGATTCATTCAATATTGTGGGATTTCCAGCTGAAACCAACTCAGATCTGTTTCTCCTCTCAGCCTAATTGAAGTGAACCTTTTCTGTCCTCTCATATGGAAATCAATCTCAGAGCACACCTTGGCCCACAGTTCCATTTTCACGGCATTAGGAGTTTGATGCATTGAGGAAAGAACTTCTAGGCCTGTTTTTTTTTTTTTTGTTGTTGTTGCTTGTGTTTCTCTCTTTATCCTCACAATCCCCCATTTATTGTTCAACCCCTCCACCCACCCACACACACACAAAAAGTCCCCTCTACTCCCCTCTTCCTGGCATTCATTTCCAGCTTAAAAGTAAGATAATACTTATGAATAACTCTGCATAAAAAAATTACTCAATTATTACACATTTGACTCTATCTATCCTTTCCTCTTCCGTTTTATTCAAAGCTGCACATTTATTGACTGAGCTGCTTTCTTAAAACACACCTTCCAATCCAAATTGGGAGTGACAGCCAAGAAGATGCAACAGATGAGAGATGCGACAGTGTGTGTTTGTGTGTATGCTTATGAATAGAACAGAATATGTGCATAGTTATTCAGTTTTTTTATGAAACCCGTTTATCCTTCAAATATGAGACATACACATACAACTTGCCTTAAAGGGAAAGTGCGCCGATTTTACATGTCAAAGTCTGTTTACAGGTCTTGGGGAGTACCACTGCATATGTGAAAAATAGTGAGCTTACCAGACCTCTGTAGCCTGCTCCTCATCTCTGCTTGAGGCTAGCGGCCCGAGGCTACATTAGCCGCTACTAGCATAACACATATGGATGTATAAGAGAAGTGGATACAGCGTCGGAGGCAGGGCCCTGTTCATTCCTATGAAAGTTGCTCAGTGGCGCATGAAGCCAAAAAAGTTATAAAATTACCTGGATGTTCTGGATGAATAGCTTCCACATTGTGCGGCCCATAGAGCAAGCGCACTAGCGTTTTCTTTACCTCCGCCCCCAAACCGCTCATTCTCATTCACATGAATGGCAATGAGTCTATAACTCTGGATTCAGCTATTAATGCATTTCACAACTTTTAGGACATAATGATTTAAAAAAGGGCTATTTAAGTGTTCGTACTGGCTAGTTGATGTACCTAAAAAAAAATTATTTGCTGATTTACAGACGTCTCTTTCACAATGTAAGTCTATGGGGAAAAGTATTTTGGGGCCAGTGTGCATCACGTGACGGACCTGGAAGTTGTGAGTACACGGTTTGGCCACTATGTCAAACTGGCTTCAAAGCCTGGCGCTCTTCCTGGGGGCTTGATAACACACTGGAATCTCGGACTTAACTGTTAGTGATTGAGTTGCATTGTGGGTAATGTGGACATTTTTTCGTAGAGGTTTTGACAAAGAAAGCATGGAATAAAAAAGACGATATCTCTGGTTCTGCTGCATCAATTTTTATCCTTTTTAAACTGCCCATCATGAGGACCACAATGTTTTAGGCGTGCAATGCTAAATCAGTGGAGTGCTCTTTTAAGAAATGTTTCAAAAGGTGTTGCTTGGTGTGGTGAAAATGTGGTGAAAGTGATAATGATACCTCTTCCAGTTCCATGTTTTGTTTGGGTTGACTGTGTTTATTCATTTCTAAATTTGTCAAAAGTGTAACAGAATATAACCTTAATAGGCCTATGATACGTGGGGTTTCTGCAGAAATTGAAATAAAACACTGAGAACAAAAATGATCTTGCATGGTGCACTTTCCGGTATGACCTATGACTTTGTCATCTTTTTTCAGCATGGCTCTATAAATTATTGGAAGCCAGCACATCATTAAAGTGCGCCATCATCTCATCATGCATATCCACCACATCCAGCCGCCTTCACAGGCAACGCTGTGTAGGCTGCCATTCTCACCTGGTATTAAGAGGTGGCGCATAAATGTATCGGGCTGCTCAGTCATTGCAAGCACTAATGGACCGAGCGAATGGTTTTTGTTGTGAAACCCTTTTGAAGCGAGAGTGCCTCACAATGGAATACAGGTAGCACAAAAATAGCCTTATCATACGAGATGTCCGCATCTATACATGCAAACAGTTCAAACAGGCGCTTCAGACAGGACCATGACATTTTGATTCTGTTCTCAGCCCATAGGCCTGAGAGAGTGCACCAGAAAGAGCTGTCTTTCGTACGTAATGCTGCCAAGATCACGCTTTTATGTCAACATAATGAGGAACGTATCTGTGAACATATCTGCCAAGTTGCAAAATGTTCTTTGTTAGTGTTTATCAGCAAAATATTGGCTGGCATCATATTTTATATGTTTTATATGTCCCTCTTGCAACAATATCTGCTCATAGCAACTAAGGGATGATTCATGATTTTATGGTTATGTATGTTGCCTTAGCTTAACCACACATGCCACTAGAAGAAAAATTCAGGCATCTATCTATGTATCTATCTATCTATCTATCTATCTATCTATCTATCTATCTATCTATCTATCTATCTATCTATCTATCTATCTATCTATCTATCTATCTATCTATCTAGACAATTAAGACACCATCTCATTTACAGTGATGAGTTGACTGTGAGTCATGACTAACTGTGTGCATGATATGCAAACAGCTGATTAAGTCTGACACCAAAATGTCAGTTTGTTGCTACAAAATCAGTCCATTCCCATTCCCCCGAAATGCCATATGTGATAAATGAAAGTTTAATGCAAGACATTTAGTCAATTCTGAAAGACACTTCTGTGAGTATCACCATTTAACTAAAAAAAAATAAAAAAACATAACCTCCTGTCTCTCCTGTGTCTTCCTCTCCAGACACTCTCTCAGTGCCTCGCTGGTCCCCACAGATTCCCCGAAGAGATCTGGGAAACTCAATAAAACACAGGTAGGCCTGAAGCAAAGTGTGTGGGTGAGTTGTGTATGAGTTTGCCTATGTACATACACTCATACGCCTGTGTTAGAATGCCAGTCCAATTAAAAAGGGCCTCTTGCATAACTCATCTCAACTCTTTCTCCCTTTGTCTGTCTGTCTCTCTCTCTCTCTCTCTCTCTCTCTCACCCTGCTTGACTCCAAACGCTAGTGATCTAAAAAGTGAAACAATGGCGTATTAGTTGTGGGATCTCAGCAACCTCCAGAACGTGGGTGTTTTGCCTGCTGAAAGTCAGCGAGGTGGTGAGAGAAGCTCTAAGCCTCATCATACGCAGCCAAACTGAGCGCAACTGTAATTTATAGAGCCGTTATTTGAAGATTAAGGTTGGTTTTAAGAGAAATGCCATTATTCCATCCAACAATCTCCTTGACAATTTGTATATTTCCAACGTGTGCCCTTGATCGCATTGTTGGCATGTTATGATAAGTGCATTTGCGTTGGTGGTACACAATGCACCACTTTGGCTTTAGGGCTGCAATTGTGACAAATTTCTTTATGCAGAATCGGCCCTTAATGTCACATCATCAGAGTCCACTGAAAGATCCGTCAGGGGTCGGATTGAGTCGTGCCTCTCAATTGAGGTGAGGAAGGGGCCTAATAAAGAGATTTGGATTCTGTCAAACTACATTAGTCACCTGCCATTAGCCAGCCAGCGGCACTGCTGGCACCCAGGCGTCGCATCAGTAAATATAGCCAATAGTCGCATACGTGCTCGAACCGCTCAGTCAGTCTGTGCAGGGAATTGGTTGCTACTGCGGAGCACATTGTGGATTGCTGTTTGAGAAGTGAGCGTGTTGGACCCTTTAAGAGTGGCGCAGGACTCTGAGCTCCCATCACTCGGACTGATTGTTGTATTGATGTAAACCCTGTGGCCTCTGTCCTGCGCTGCAGAGCGACTGCGTAAGGTGCTCATTCGCACAGGATTACTGAAAGATGAAAATGAAATGGGCCCAAATTAAATCAGCAGGTGAGGAGGGAGACACTTTTACAGAAGCAGCTTCTAATATCCACGCAGAAAGGTTTGCAGGGAATGTGAGGCCTTCTTTGGCAAACGCCGTCTGTGAGAATGACAGAATGTTATGAAAGGCAAAAGGTCAGAAGCAGTGTTCTCCTCACAGTAATCCACAGCTCTAACATGTCATATAGATGTGCAACAAGCTGAAAGTGAAGTCCTGATGTTTTTAAATGTCCTTATCTCACTCTCTCTTCTTTTGCCTGCAGGTTTTCCACAAAGTATTGGATGTCCCAGACATGCATAGTATGTGGAAAGGGAATGTTGTTTGGACTGAAATGTAAAAACTGCAAGTAAGTATCAAGGCTGGTTAATGTCTTATACATATTAACTGATATCTTTGTCATTATTTTATGAAATTAGTGTGTCATTTTGTTGATTGTTTTTCTAGGTGACACGTTTATGAACCCCTTTTTATCTCACTTGAATAAATTAGCAATTTTAATCTCTTGTTTGCTTTTCTACATGTTAATGCTCCCACTTTGCATAGGTTCCATCGCTGGGTAAATAAACTAAAACAATCACAACCACAAGACAAACACTAACCAAGTTACCTTCCCTTTTGTGCGCACTCAGGCTGAAGTGCCACAACAAATGCACCAAAGAAGCCCCACCTTGCCATTTACTGATCATACAGCGAGGCGGACGAGAATCCCTCAAAGGTATTTGTTTTTATGCAACATTTCAGTTTGCATGAGCCGGGTGTCATATTAAATGTATTATGTGTGAATAAAGGTACCTGAATCTGCTTGGTTGGAAAGGAGATTGTCTTTGGATATTTCCTTTATGTAAGGGTAATATGTTGTCATTTCCAGTGTTGATGATTACAATTTGAAATTCAGTACTTACATTACAGTTACCAATACCACACTCTGTTACTTCAATGTTTTGGGAATCAGCTAGTTTTCAGTCTTATCAGGAGTTTGATGGGTAATAACTTGGTGTGTTCAGTGGATGGAATTATCTGGAGGTTTGTTAAGACAGAAAGCAAAGTGAATTTTCCTTTACCTTGTGTCATTCACACAAATTTGACTGCTGGACTGTTTATGCAGTCCGTGTTGATTCCCCCCCCAAACTGCCAATGTACCGACAACAGACTTGCTAGAAACCTGGCCACCGATTGGTTGTATAAAAATGTGCCTGTGTGTGTTTGTGTGGCAGCTCAGCATCTGACTGACTGCAGAACTCACCAGAAACTCCAGCTCTTTATGTCATTTCCATCCAGGCTCTGCTTTTTTTTTTTAAAGGCCCAGGATAAGCACGATTTTTTTCACACAAGTCGAAACATTTTGCACGGCTGCGTCCTCACCTGTGTCATCCTGGGCTAATTTGTGTCTGATCATGCCCACATGCATCTTTTTGAGACGTGTTACCTTTGTGCAGGGGCCGGGGGTGTGGGGAAGTGGTTAGCCTCTGCCAAAAAGAAGAAATGCGCCTCTTGGTTAACGAGAAACAGTTCCAAATTTGACTGGTTTTCGTGTTGTGTCTTAGCTGCTAGCTAGCCACCGTTAGCTTTGCCTACATTCAGGAATCACCTGGTTTTGTTCAGAGGACGGGATGTTAACCACTTGTTGTGTGCATTCACCATGGATAAAGTTAAACCAGCTGTTGATGGTCAGTAAATATCTCCAAAATGTAGGCTGGCTGCTTGTTAAACCACCAATGTTACATTTTTGAATTCCTAAATACAGAATATGTGATGTGTGGTTGTGGAGGCTATGGACCACGTTTGACAGAGCTGGGCTGATCGTGATTATTAATAATTTGAACGTGTCTGAGTCCTTAGAGCCACTGAAGAGACTTTTTTTTTTCAGCTGAATCCCCATTTAAAAAAGTTAAAGAGCCTCTGCTGGTTTAGTCAGATAGAAGGTTATCTGCTGATTAATTAAGCCACTTAGGTTTGACAAATGTGACTGCGGCATGCACTGTTTGTACTGACACAGACAGCACTGAAAAAATTCCCATTATCTGCTATCAGAATTGAGATTCTTTTGTCCTTTCTCTGCCTCCCCCCCTTCACTTTCTCCCCCAAATAAGACCACCAAGGAACAACTCAAGGTAAAGAACACTAATTAAACTTCTTCTACCCTGCTTTAGTGAGAGAAAGTGACAGTTTCTTAATGACATAGTTTGCTTAAGGAAACTTTTTTTTCTTAACAAAGTGTCTGTATGCGATAACAAATGGATGGTGTTAAAGAAAGGGCAGTTTGTTCATTTTTCACATTAGAAGCAGGGCCTGATAAAGAGTTTCTCCTAATTTTCCTGAAGCTGTTAGGCGAGTATTGTTTAATTTCGGTTTCCCTGGGTGCTTCATTGTTCCTCTGTGCTTTTCTTCTGTAGTAGCTCGTCTGGTACGGACCGAATCAGTGCCATGTGACATCAACAACCCGCTCAGGTACACAGACCTGCACATCAGTCAGACGCTCCCCAAAACCAACAAAATCAACAAGGTAAGTGTAGAAAATAAACCGTGTATTACAGTCTGTGTGTAACCTGTCCTACATATCACATTTCTTCCATTTTTGGGAGCCTGGAAAATGGTTATGAGTCATCGTGTCTTTCCCAGGGGATCATGAAACCGTACGAAAATATCTTCAGCAGTATTGATGTTTACACAGATGGATTTGTTTTCATACATTGAATATTTTCCAGCCAGCACATCTGACAATTTCTCAGTTCCAGAGGAAAAAATGTTTATCACAAGATTCCCATGGTGGTAACACTATGATGGGAATCTTGTGAACCAAATGTGAGTGTTATGAAAGTTATGTTATGTGCAAATAAGACAAACAACAACTTTTCATGTCCTTTTAAAATCAGGATAACCATATCATGTGGAAATATCTTTGTAAACAGATCTTTATAATATATCAGTCTTGGTGCTGTTCTGAGTTTGAAGTTTTAAGAAATGTGGGTTCTTTGACTCAGCAGATGCCTTTCCACTGTTTTGCCATCACGTACTTCACGCACCAAAGATAACATTGAAATACAACCTGAAACAGTATAACACTTTAATTCTCAAGGTTGTGGGTTTGAAATTCAGACCTATGAGGGGTTGCAGGATGGTTTAGGAAATGAGAAGGCCATTCCTGAAGTGGAAAGCCAAGATTCCCCAGATTTTTGATTTAACTCAAGGAGATCCAAGAAAACAATTAAAACACCTTGATCATGTCTATACCTAATGTACGATAATCCACTGCCTGGAATATGTATTTGTGATATTAGATAAACTGCTTCAACCAACAAAAGCACATCTTCAAGTAGATTTGTGGCTTGGTTAGTTTGATGGTTCATTACAAATCCAAAAGATGCAACCAACCAATAGGAAAGATCTTCACGTAAACCTCCTAATAAAGAAGGATATCTAGGAAATATCTGATCTGACCACAGATACTTCAAGTCCAAGGTACTAAAAATCATCATTGAAGTAATGTTAAAACAACTGAAAACACACCTTTTTACCATAAATATTACAAGCTTATAAACATAAATATTTATTATGGAAGAGTTTGACATGAAAAATGGCATTTTGTATGTTCCTCAACTATTCATAATTGAAAATATTGCCTTTTTATCCCTTTTTATATATCATTCAGACGTAAAATAATCTTAACAAACCATTAGCTCATTAAAGATTAATTTTGATTTAGTTGTTGTCTGGTTTGTATGTGTTTTAGAATACCTTTCCTTCAGTACCAATACATGTAATTTGTCAAATGATTTCTCACTTCCTGTGGCTGGTGGCGATTTCCAGTTGAAGCCCAAACTCCATGATTTTATTTGGGTAGATAAGACAAAATTGTCAAGGACCATATTATGGTCCAATGGTTGTACACCAGTTTAAGCTCATTCATTACAAATTGTGTATACTTTACATAATTTCAGACCATTTTTCAAACCATACCCCAAATCTTCAGATTGATTTCCCACCTTCAAGGCAGCCATTGATTTCCATTAATTTCAGTGGACTACGAAAATCAACTTGCAGAGACTTGATACTTGCTTGAGGAAGATAATCCATCAAATTGAAAGTGTGCTGTCTTCATTTTTTAAATTACCTTATCATCACATTGCACCAACAGTTAGAGGTTTCAAAATGAACCTACAGTAGCGTTTAACTGCATTCAAGGATGCTCTGACATCTGAGATTTAAGAGTTGCCTGCTTAACTGAAGGACAATTTGTTTTTCACAACAATGATGTTTGCTTACTGTTTGTGTTTGAAATTATGACATTTCCAGACTATGTAATTAATGAAGTGCTTTTTCAGCAGAGTCTGTCCAATCAGGCGAGACTTATTGTTTAAGTAATAAGTGATTATTTGTGAGTTATTAGACTCCATTATGAAATTATCATATTTATCCATTATTTGAATTGAAATTGGATGGAGTCTAGAAAGTGGTTGTGATGTAGATCTGAAAATTAAGTTTGAGACACCTTCCAGAAGTTACATCTTCAGCTGAAGAATTGAACAGATGTGACCAGGAGCAGATTACTGAGGAGCTTACTGGACCTGGAATTCAGTCTGGAGCTGTCTGTAATGAAGGTGGAGATGGCAAAAGCAGCCCTAACATTAATTGTTTTACATTCTCACAGCAAAAAGATGATTAATTACGGAGGTCATGGTGAGATCAGATCGGTTTAAGTGAACAGCTGGAACACACAAAGTCAGCTGATTGAGTGAAATATGCACAGATATGATGAGTGAGTATGGATGTAAAGTAGTTTTCCTGATTCAATTTAAGCTAACCTTGTTTTTGCAGATGTTGGAGCATCCTTGAATGCACCACTGAGGGGAGTTTTGAAAATGCTTCCTGTTCACAACTGCAGCCCTACACAACGAAAACATAACTTTGTCAAAAGAGTAAAGGCAGCATATTGCTCATTGTGATGGATTACCTCTGTCGGGCAAGTTTCAAGTCTCTGCAAGTTGATTTTCATATTGTACTGAAATTATTAATGAAAACCAAGCACTGCCTGGAAGGTAGAAAATCAATCTAGAGACTTGTGGTATGATTCAGAGAGAGGCCAACAATAAAGTAGAGTGCAAGCATTTTGTGATTAACGGACTAAAACTTGCAAAATCACCAGTATTGAAGTTTAAGTAAAGCTTCTGTTGACCTTTCTTTTTATTTCTGTCTCTTCTCAGGATCACATCCCAGTCCCGTACCAACCAGACTCCAGCAGTAATCCCTCATCCACCACCTCCTCCACCCCGTCCTCCCCGGCTCCTCCCTTGCCCAGCAGTGCCACGCCCCCCTCGCCACTACATCCCTCCCCACAGTCAGCGCGGCAACAGAAACAGTTCAACTTGACAGGTATTAGAATGTGCCAGACCTGAATGCACAATGACTTGCACTTTACTTTATCAGTGTATCCGATGTCCATCTTGGATAAACGTCCAAAAATAAGTTTGGGAATAATAGAATAAAAGACACTCCTTGTAACTAATCATTACATTTAGAAGTTTTCTTCTGTATCAAAAGTAACTCACCAATAATCATCTGTTTCCATGGTTACCGAGCAAACAGGAACTACTAATAACTGATTTGGCATGACTTTTGACAAATATAGGCTAAAAGAAAACAGGGCTCAGGTTGTAGCCCACAGCTAACTCACTGACTCCATGGCAACGATATACTTCCTGCTTGCATCCCCCAAAGCAATATGGGAACTGTGGTTCCAAAACTTAGAACATGATTATCCCAAATAGAAGTAAGAAAAAGAAAAACAATAAGAGTGCAGCGGAGGCTGTACTTATGCACAATGGTGCTTTGAGCTTAATGCTAATGTCTGCAGGTATAATGTTTACCATGTTCACTCTCCTAGTTTAGCATGTTAGCATGCTAACATTTGCGAATTAGCACCAAACACAAATTACAGTTGAGGCTGATGGAAATGTGATTAGTTTTGGTTTTTGGTTGTAAACCAAAGTACTGGACACATTGAAATCTTGACCTGATGGTGGCGCTAGATGAAAAGTCAAGAGGATCAGCTAAGTGATTACAATTTATCCGGAAGGGATAAACATGAATGTGTGTACCAAATTTCAGGCAGTCCATCCAACAATTGTTGACACATTTTACCCAAAACTTAAATTGACAACCTCATGGTGGCGCTAGAGGAAAAGTCAGGGGATCACAAAAGTTAGTAGGATACTTTGTCTGGGAACCGTAAATGTTTGTGCAAAATTGAATGGCAATCCATCCAATAGTTGTTGAAATATTTCAGCCTGGACCAAAGTGGTGTACTTAACGACTGACAGACCGACATTGTCTTTGCCACAGCCATGCTGCTAGCATTGCTAAAAACCTAGACCTGGAACATGTACAACTCACGTACAACTCACATGCAAATTAATGGCCCAATTTATTCTGAAAAAAAACAATACAGTACTGTAAATGGCATGCCGGGCTAATTCATGTAGTGACTGTGCTAAAAGCCTGTAAACAAAGGGAGTGAAAACCGAGTATACTGTAAAAGACAAGAGTTCAAATGGTTAATCAACATAAATTCATATTTGAGAAATACCTGTATGAACTTTACATTTGTGCTGTGAACAACACTGTGTCTTATAATCTGTATATGAACTAATTTGAGTAGAAATACTGAACTAACAGCCCTGTAATATTAGCAAGTCCACATGACTTCAGATCAAACTTCAGCTCTCCTTTTGCCTCTTTCTGCAGCCTCCAGTTATTTCAAATACAAACAACAGTTCATCTTCCCAGGTAAGTAGCTCATAATTGATCATTACCCATAAAGCACTGCAACCAGCCCAGGAAATGTGAGGAGAAGGAGGGCTCTTTTGATGTTGGTGGTGATTTTCATCCCCTCATCTTGGCCTGCTTTAAGACTTCTGGCCCCTACACCCACTCATTGCTTGTCTCATTTGGGTCTCCTAATGATTTGTCAATGCCCAGACTCTTTGCTTTTGCCCACACTGGTACCACACAGTCTTTTCTCATTTGGCAGGTTATTACAGCCGAGACAACCTGGAGTGGTGTGAGGAAAAGGAAGGGGGTGTAATTGAGATCTGGGGAGACAGATTTTTGGAAATGCATGAATATACAGCACACAGCGGTACCCAGGTTCTGATTATTTGTAGCCACACTTACTGTTGTTGGTTTTTCAGCTAAATTACATCAGCTACATTTATGAGCTGCATAACAACATGGTCAAACACTACCACTTACTGTTAGTCCCATCAATCTAAAACCATTATGCTGTAAGTGGAACTAATGCCACATTCACGTCATATTACATTTACTGTAAATGCCGACTCTTGTTTAGGAAAGAAAACAAATCAAAAAAACAAGCCTACCAGGGGCAATTACAGTATGATTTAAAATGTGTTCATTTATTGTCTTCACACATGTGCTAATTTTCAGTGTCACAAGGGGCGTACAGTACCAGTCAAATGTTTGGACACACTTTCCCATTCACTTGACTGGTACTGTACATTTTTGGTAGGAAGTAGGAAAACCCTGCAGAGGTTGTCACAGGGATAACAGCCAGGCCGACTGGCTCAGATTCACACCATTGGCCAATTTAGAGCCTTCAATCCTCCTGGCTTGCTGGTCTTTTGAGTAAATCCATGCAAACATCCATGCAGGCTCCACACAGAAAACAAAACCACGTCCTTCTTGCTGCGAGGCGACAGTGCCAGCTACCAATGCACCGTGCCACAAAGGGAAATGCTTTCTTGTGGCTCCCACTTTGTGTCACAAATTGTCAGTGTGCCAACACAGGCGGCAAGTGTGGCAGCGAATCCTCTGATGTCTTTCAGAGGTAGATACAACACAACAGCTGACCTTACTCATCTTACATGCTGAACAGGAGAATTCAACCTGCTGTTTCTCTTTCTCCGCGAATACGACATGCTGTATGGTATGTGCTGTACGTCCTTTTATGGTGATCAAATTAAATGTGCTTTTTCTACATTCTGTAACACACTGTGAAGGCGCAGCAGCAAAGTGATATTCCATCGCCGTATAGCAACACATATATTGTATCTCTTCACAAAACAGAGCATGCCACCGTTCCCACCATGGGGACATTTTCTACATTAATTGATATTTCCGTACAAATTATGTCAAGAAAAAATATATATGAATGTGAGGGGTTTCCATTGTACAGCCAACATTTTCTTTGCTGCATTCAAGCAAAGTGGTGTATAATGCACACCAGGTGCATAGAAACATAAATATGTAAATGTAAAAGACAACCTTATGGTGGCCCTCAATTCCAGCACACTGTCAGCTCTAAGTGTTTCGAAAATGCAATGTTTTAGTCATGAACCTTTGTCAGGCATTAAATGCACAATATGTTCACAATATATCATTATATGGTAAATGTGATGCCTGACAAATATCTATAACTGAAATGTTGCATTTTCAAATAAAACAGCAGCAAAGGAAAGTCACAGCAGCAAAGGAAAGTCACAGCAGCAAAGGAAAGTCACACTGTCAGCACTAGTGTGCTGACAGTGTGACTTTCCTTTGCTGCTGTCAAGCCAGCCAAAAAAAGATATGTTGTTGTTGATTTGATCATGCCAAATAATAATCAGCAACAAGGTATTTTGATATCAAGTAAATCAGAAGGATTTAAGCTAGCCTCTCAAATCTTGCAATGCCAGGACACTCCCAGTACATATGTAAAAATGTACCAATGTGGTCGTTTGAACAAAACTGTGCAGAAAGAAAGTTTCATTAAAGGGAGTGAAATAAACTCTGTGTAAAAGTTTGAAATGTAATCAACTAATAATTTGAATTTTACACAAACAGTGTGCCAGGCAATGTCTTTGTTATGGCATAACCAAGATCACTACTACACTACTAATGTGGTGGATGGCAAGAGGTCCACAAATTGATTTTGATTAAAGAGACTTTCAGAGGGAAATGGTGTACCCCTTGGTACCCTGAAAGTTTGCAAGCCCTGTCTAAAGCTGGGTTTTTACTGGATGCAAGGGGTTAACAGGAGCCCGCCATAAATACCTTCGACGTAGGTTTTGATTTATAGTTCAGCATCAGATTTCAGCCATCGATAGCACCACCGCAACACCAGGCGGATGTATCGTATGTCGGGCCGTTTCGTACTTTAATTATATTTCACAGTAACTGTGTTAACATTTCTGAATTTACTCTTCGATATGATCAATTGCTGTACTTAGGTTCTTTCTTTCATTATGACAGAGAGCGACGATAGCTGTGACTAGAAGGTTTGCAGTGGAGAAGGCTTTGCTACATGTGTGTTACTGAAGAGGAGAAGACTGCTGAGCCTTTCTTCACCTTACTTAATATTGTCTTCACAATCAAAAATCTTCATCTATCAGAAACTTGAAGGAGAAAACTCAAGCAGCCCAAGCTGACCTATAGCAGTTTCTGCGGCCTCTATGTAGTATCTCTTTAGCAACAACAACCATTTCCCTTTGGGATAAATAAAGTTCTATCTTAGCTGCTGTAGCTCCGGCTTAAGATGGACATGCATCTATCCTACCTATAGCTGATATCTCCCACTTATTTTCTGAAAGACTGACAACATTATAAACGGTGTTAAAAGGGATTTAATACCAAATGCAACTTTCTAATTTGTTGGTTTGCTATTTTGTGACTCTAATATCTCCAGATGTTGCTCCAGAAGCTCCTCCAAGCAGAGCACCACAGGTCATCCTGCACCCTGTCCTGTCTGAACCAGGGTGAGTAGAATCTATTACGCAAGTGATTCAAGAAAACCACGTCTACCTTTAAAGAAATTAAGAAAGTACTTTTGATCTTCATCAGGCCCATGTCTCCTCTCAGTTATCTTCCTCTCATCTGCATGCTCCCTCGTCTCCTTCTCTCCGTGGCTGCTGGTCAGAGGTCAAGTCAAACTTATTGGAGCACAGATATTTGGGTGACAATTTCAATGCGAGGGCCGACATGACGAATACTCAGAGACGAATGTTAGCATGGCCTTTAGTTCACGCTACACTTGGGATGCCAACTGGATTTTCACTGGCTCTTTGAGGAAGCCAGTGGTCACGGGAAAACAACCGGAAGAGGAGGAGGAGTGATGAGATGCCTTTCGACCCAGATGTTAATTAGATTAGGATCTCAATCTATCACAAGAAACAGGGCAAGAGGACCTCCATCTATAGGTGGATGGTCAATTGTGATGAAATATGGACCGTACCCATAGATTGTAATGGTTTAATCAATAGCAAATAATGCCACTGTTAATTTTATTTTCCAAATATCAGCACGGTCTTGAAAAGGTCGTAGATAGAGGAAAGCAGAGGGTATGACTTTTTAAATGAAGGTACTGTATAGGGCATGGGGCTGTACATGTTAGGGATGTATTTGGATTTTTAAATAAAAGCTGCATTTGATGTCTTCATGCCACATTCCTGTAGCAGCTGCCAGCTTTGAGATAAAAAAAAAAAGGGAAGCAACGTCTGGAAACAATAAGAATCAGAAGAAAATATAGGACTACAAATAATGGTATGCACACATCACAGTAGGCTGCATACGTGTTGAATAGAATTCATTACCATAGTCATTATGATGTGACATAAAGATTAGTTTCTGTGTGTTCAGATTATATTCAGCCATTGAACTGCAAAGCATTACTGCCAGTTTTGCACAAGGTGCGACAAAAGCATGTAGGAATAGTGAATAGTAGCTGTGTGGGCAGTTGATCTCAAGGGGAAGGAAGACAACATGGTCATTTTCATTTTGGATATAATGTTAAGTCAAGTCAGTTTTATTTATAAAGCCCAATATCACAAATCACAGTTTGCCTCAAGGGGCTTTAAGTTTATAGTAAAACAATTTTACTTTTCATTTACATTCCACACGAATTAATAGAGCACCCTGCATAGAGCAGTCCCTCCAGAAAACAAGCTGTAGCAGTCTCAGTTTACATTTCTTATCACTCCATTGTTGCTGCCTTCTTCTTCTTCCTCTTCCTCATCTTCATAATGGACCCCTGTATAAATATATTAAGTTATATAGGGAACATTTTCCATTTTGTTGGGTGGGCGGACAGAAAAACAAAATGTGGTTGAGG
>VMKM01001982.1:32500-97419 GCA_008360985.2 Macquaria ambigua | reverse complement strand
GAGAGAGAGAGAGAGAGACAGACAGAGAGAGAGAGAGACAGAGAGAGAGACAGAGAGAGAGAGAGAGAGAGAGACAGAGAGAGAGAGAGACAGAGAGAGAGACAGACAGAGACAGAGAGAGAGAGAGACAGAGAGAGAGAGACAGAGAGAGAGAGACAGAGAGAGAGACATGTCGTGTAGCTGTTAAAGGATCTCTCCCTCTAGATAAAGCTGTTTGGGAGGTTTTCAGGAATAAGTAAAGGTTTTTGTTTTTAATAGTGTAAACTTAATACTTGCTGTTAAATGAAGAGGATGGAAATGATAGCAGATGTGTTACTAAAGAGCTGTAGCGCCTTCATCACAGTGTACTCACTGTTGGGGGGGGGTCTTTACATTCGCCCTCCTCGATGGTGACATCATCGATGGCGATATCTCCCTCGATCCCTGACCCCCGGACTCCCTCCATCACCATCTACCGAAAGACAGGAAGTACTCAGGTCCTTTACTGCAGTAAAAGTACTAATACCACACTGTACAAATACTCTGTTAAAGTAAAAGTACTGCATAGAAACTGTTCCTGCAGTAACAGTGTGTGAGTGTACTCAGTAACAGTGTGAGTGTACTCAGTAACAGTGTGAGTGTACTCAGTAACAGTGTGAGTGTACTCAGTAACAGTGTGTGAGTGTACTCAGTAACAGTGTGAGTGTACTCAGTAACAGCGTGAGTGTACTCAGTAACAGCGTGAGTGTACTCAGTAAAGTGTAGTGTTGAGTATTAAAGCAGTAAATGTTCTATCTGATCTCATCAGATGATTCTTCCTCATTATTCATGGAAAAGCTGGATTTTACTGTTGGAGCTAATTTTCAACTAGTTTAAATGCCTAATTGATTAATTGAAGAGAATAAATGGCAGATTAATCAATAATGAAAATAATCGATAGTTGCAGCTCCTCTTCAGACACGTCACAGCGTGTCTTACTGAAGTCCAGAGGGCAGATGTTTGGATCCATCCAGCTGTTCTCAAAGGCTGAAATAAACTGGGTGTGGCCTGCAGTAAAGGGGTGTAGTTTGTACCTGGAAGGCTGCAGTCGGGTGGATGTTGACCTTGGCTTGCCGCCAGCGGTCTCCTTGGTTACCGGTCAGACTCCAGACCGAGGTGTCCGTCACCGTATGAGCTTTCTGACGCAGAAACACGTTCAGAGCTCCTGCAGACACAAACAACAGGGTCAGGTGTTTATTACCTGTCACATCGTGTACCTGAGGCAGCCAGCTGCAGTCTTACCTATGTGCTTGCCGTACATGTGGTAGTAGAAGGCGAAGCAGTAGGTGGGGTTGTTGGTGACGGAGGAGGAGGAGGAGCTCTTGGAGTTCATGTTGAAGGTGGGAGACAGCAGCCGGGCCTTGTCTCCATCCAGCCGCGGCCTCGACGTCTCGATGTACATGTAGAAACCTGAGAGACCATCACAGGCCAGGGTCAAAGGTCAGCTCAGGGCTAATAAACTGATACATTATTATTTATTTATTTCAGACCTTTTTCAAAAGTCTGTTTTTAATTTATGACAATTTAATTAATAATCTAAGCCAATCACACGCCTCGAGCCGCTCTTAGCAAGCTCAGCAACTGCTACCAATTAGCCAGCAAGCTCCTGTTAGCCAGAGCCAAACATTACAAAGACACAATAACTCATCTCCTCTTTTTAGCTACCAAGCTAACCAGTCTTTGTATGAACCAAAGTGTTGGACACATTAACATGTTGACCTGATGATGGCGCTAGATGAAGAGTCAGAGGATCACCAGAGTTATTACAGTTCATCCTGAGGGGAACATGAATATTTGTACAAATCCATCAAATGGTTCCAGATTTATTTTAGTCTGAACCAAAGTCTGAGTTAATCCACATTATGATTTTCTTATTAATTTAGTATTGAGCACTTTGAGGCTCCTAAAAATCAAATGCTGTAAAAACAGAATTACAAAGCGACAGAAGGTGTAAAACAAACAAACTCAAGTGGATTTTTTCTTTTAATTTACTTTGACTTCCTGAGCTGTACCGGGAATCGAACCTGTAACCCTGCCTTGCTCTCCTCCGCTGACCTGCACAGATTAACCCACAGGGCAGAAACAGTAAGAACGAATGTTTGAATCCACCTCCGGCTCCTCCAGCAGAGAAACAATCCTCACAAATTAAACTGAGTGTAGAAAACACACAGTCACGCGTGTTTCCTGTTTGACAGCAGATTTAAAACATTTAGCCCGAGGCTCACTTTAATGAGACTGCAGAGTGAAACCTCGCAGAGCAAACGAGCTGCAGAAGAAGAAGAGCGGGGAGCAAACAACATATTAACTGTGTGTGTGTGTGTGAGGGTTATTTTAACCTTTGTTTACTGAGGGATTAAACTCTGAGCACAGCTATCTTCTGTTTCCTTGTTGTACAGTTAATCCTGATCATACTGAGCTGCTGCCAGCAACACTTTATTTTAACCCTCACTGTTTTAATATCTATAAGCAGAGACGAAGGAAGTACTCAGATCCTTTACTGCAGTAAAAGTACTAATACCACACTGTACAAGTAAAAGTCCTGCACTAGTAAAAGTATGTGAGTATAATCAGGAAAATGTACTTAAAGTATTAAAGGAGTAAATGTTCCCTGTGACTGTTATATTATCAGATGATTATTCCTCATCAAATCACTGAGACTTTTAAAAATGGAACTTTATATTTGTGACTGTTTTTTAAGATTAACGTCTTCAGTAGAAACCAATGAGCTTGCAGGTTTTTGCTGTTTCTGTTGCCATTTGGACTTCATGTAAGTATAACTCTCTCTCTCTCTCTGTCTGACCGGCTGTCTCTCTACCTCAGGGTGGGGTCTGATGGCCAGATGTTGACAGCCAATCACATTTGATTATTTAGCCTCTTCCTGCCTGGAGGAGCTGCAGCAGGCAGCCTCTGAGACGACAGGTTGACTCACACTCTGCATTTTGCTGTGTGGCTGTTTCCCACACTGCTGCCTGCAGCTGGCACGGCACGGCACGGCACGGCACGGCACATCGAGTTTACCTGTGATGAAATCCGCTATATAAATTAAACTGCCTGGAGTCGTCCAATAGGAATCTTTCCCAGAGCTACCTTCCATCAGGCTCACTAGCAAAACCTCTCCGGTGTCGTAGCTGCCGAATGTTAGCAAAACAAACGTTTCATCTTGGTTGAATGACGAGGCGTTCAAACGTTACTGCGATGCCGATCCGACTGCAGCTTTAGTTTCCTCCTCAGGCATTTCTCAACGCAGAGTGAGTTCAGACTTGTAAACAGGAGGACGCAGTACGATCAGCAGCTCAGCTCGGCTCAGGTGATCACACCTCAGCACACCTGTACCTGGCTGCACTGCGACACAATAATCTCAACTCAAACTCCCACTTACAGGTTTTTTCTGAAGAGAAATAAACCTCACTGACAGTGACATGAAAAGATCCACCATGTTACACAAAATGATGAACTTTCCTTTCAGACAAACTAATGTGGCACCAACAAATATTCAATTTACACTCTGAGACCAAAGTTTATCTTCCAAAAGTAATTTTATAATATATCAAAACTCTGCAGAGACGTCAGAGCCTCACCGGGCGAAGATGGACATGTCGGAGAAAATGTCCAAATAGGCATTATTGGATAAATGGACCACATATTCAAAATCTAAATGGTCACTTCCTCATCACATGAAACATTCAGTACTTCTCTGCTTTATTTAGGGGTCAGTTAATGAATTTGTAGGTAAAAATGAAGGGATTTAGTTTCTTTATGAGACAGTGTGGGAGCATCAGCCTGGACTTCATCCTGAATCTGCACGTCATTCTCGTCTCTGTCTGTCTTAATGTTTCTTCTCCTCTGACAGATTTCTTTCTTTATCACTGTTGAACATCTGTTTCAAAATGGCGGCTCTAGAAAGAAGCCCTTGCTTTTGACATTTAGTTTGAACATTTTAAACAGCTGAAACTGTTTCATCTGTCAAACTGAAGCTCTTGAGCTTCTGGAAACATCTGGACGCGACAGCTGACTGTTGTGTTTAAAAGTAAGAAGTAAATTAACAAACAAATCTCTCAACTGAACTGTCAGTCTTTTCTGCAAACTATACTTTGCTCTGGGACAGATGCTAAAGTTATCTTTATCTAACTTAAGGCATACTGGACAGTTTGACAGGTCGGCTCACTACGCCTCCTCACTGATCCAGTGTCGGTGCTGACAGTACTAAGATAATTCAGTCAGACATTTTCCTCTGCAATCTGGCTGTGAAAGTCAGTCTGACAGTCAGTTGATAGTCAGTTTGTATTTGTGACATCCTGCTTTTTCCTGATAAGGTCCCTTTGTCTGTACGTGAGGGAGAAATGCCAAACTCCATTGGAAAATGTGGCAATTTAGTGGGGAGCGTTCAAGTGATGAAATTTCCCTCTGGCAGCCATATTGGAGGTGTTACTCTGTCTCTTTAGTTTTGTCTCTGATCCATGTGATTGATTTTGTGTTTAGAAAATGCTAACTAGCTAACTGCTAGCTAGCTGATGAAACAAAGCCTTTATGTACTTAAGATAGAAGGTAAAGGTAAAGACTGCAGACACACAGTTTTGACGTGCAATTAAAATGACAAAGATAAAGCTTATTTCCACTGTGGTGCTTGTTAGCATTGTAACTTCGGTCTCTTCCTGTGTTATCATTTTCAGACTGTGACATTTTGTTGCAGCTAAAGTTGCATATTAGCTCTACCACTGCAGAGAACCACTATTTGAACAGTAACTACTTTAATTCAAATTCCCTGACCTTCATTAGTTGGTGGCTAGCAAGCTAATTTAACTTGCTAAATGCCTTATACTAAAGTTAGCTTGCTAGTTAACACATATTAACTCATTAGCAACACTGGTGTCGGGTGTGAGGAGTGGATTAAAACAGTTTTAAACCACCAGAATCATTTCTACATGATGAGTGAGCTAATAAAGCATTCACATAATGTCGACACGATGTGACAAACGGGAAAACATCCGTTATTCTGAACTGGGAAGGTTCGTGTGTTATTTGAGGACAGTTACTCTCAGTGCTAGCTTTGTCTCTGAACCAAATCAACAGCCTAAAATAACTATTTTCATTAGGTCACATTTTTTCCACTTAGTTAACAAGTGAAACCAGATACAAAGTTGACTGTCTGACATCAGGCTTTAGGTACATATACCACATGAAAGCAACAATGTTAACATAGCTTCCCCCCATTGTGAATAATGGCTCTGCTGTCCTGCCTCACAGGTAGCCAGCAAAGTTATATATAATTTCACATTTTGATATTATCTTTACTGACAGTATTATTATTATTCTTTTATGAACATCACTTTATGTGTTTATGACCTGAAAACATCTCAGGTAACTGATGTTTTGGTCCTTTATGAACTTCTTCATGATCTCTGATCTCAGAACAGCAAAGTTAACACGCTCACTATTTTAAAAAAGAAAGAAAAGATCGATCTTTTTAATCTGGGCTTTATTTTTGCTATTTGTATAATTTTTTGTATTTTCTTTATTATTGTTTTGTTTTTTGTTATAAAACATAATACAATTATTATTATTATTATTATCATCATCAATACTTAAATTCCAGCTATAATTACTGAAATAATCCCCCAAACAAACAAAATCTTTTCTCTTCTAACCACAGCCCGATGTGTCGTATCGCTCACTCAGTAAAATGAGTTTTCTTTGTCTCTTTTTAATGATTTATTCCAGTTTGGAACAAACTATTAAATCCACAGCAGAACAAAACTGCAGTTTGTCCGTCTCACTGCTCTCATTCAGTCAGCGAGGACTCGACTCGACTCCTCGGGCTGCTTCACTGCTGCTTTTTTAATCAGCCTCTTATCATGTTCGGAGTGGGCGTCGCCCGGCCCGAGCGGTTCACTGTTAACGTTCAGTGTCAGTTTTAATCCTCAGCTCTCCTCCTACTGTCAGAGCTGCTGGCGACAGCACGAGACGAAACACAAACACACACCGACAAATCAAAACTCCCACAGCGAGCAGAACGCCATGAAGGAAGCGGAGAGGAGTGTGAACAGGTGACGGACAGATCTGTTAATGTGTCTCCTGTCGGCTCTCGATGTTAAACTGTTAAACACTCTCACGTGCACAAATGGAAATTAGAATTTGTTTGATGTCTACTTGTAGCTCAGATTAACAGTTCAGGAAATTCTCTTCTTCTCTTTCTTGCTGAGAGTCAGATGCTAGCCTGGCTCCGTCCAAAGCTAAAGCTAAACAAAATCCAACTACCAGCACCTCCAAAGCTCCCTGACTGACACCCACACCCAAAACTCAAATGATTGCATCACAAACAGACAGGAAAAGCAATAAAGACACACATGGGCTGCTGAATCAGATCTGCTGCCCCCTGCAAAGATCAAAGACGAAGTGAAAGGGAGTTTAAATAATTAGTGATCAGGTGAACTTAATCAGGTAAATGAGGGGGGGCAAGGGTGAAAGCAAGAGCTAATCAGTGATGAGGAGAGGAAGTGAGGGAAAGTAAAGAAAATAGGGATCTTTACTACAACTTTAGATCTGGTTTGTTCATCTGGACAAAAACATGTGAAAATAACAATTGGCTGTTTTATCGAGGTGCAGGTAGTTGGGTTTTGTTCCCTTTGGACGGAGCCAGGCTAGCAGTTTCCCCGTTTCCAGTCTTTGTGCTAAGCTAAGCTAACACAGATATGAGAGTGTATCGATTTTCTAATCTAACTCTCCGTCTGAAAGCGAAGACGCATATTTCCCCAAATGTCAAACTGTTCCTTTTAGACCTTAGTGAGTGTGTTTACATCCACACTGTGTGTGTGTGTGTGTGTGTGTGTGTGTGTGTGTGTGTGTGTGTGTGTGTGTACCCTGCTTGGAGCCGCTGTGGTCGGAGCTCGGCCCGGTGTTCGGGGTGTATTTGGTGTCTCGTGTGGCGGCGCTGTGACGCGTCCAGTCGAACTCGTCTGTTTTGTCCTGAGAGAACAAACACAACGCCTCGTCCTCGAACCCACACTGGAACTCCCCTGCGCACACACACACATAAATTACATATTACAGAATACATCTTATTAAATATGAACACATAAAATGATGTGAATACAGTAAACAGTGTGTTGATTTGTGAGAATAATAACATCATAAATCAGAAACCCAAATGCAGAACTTTCATTGGTCAGGCGTTTTTATTCTTGTTTCAGGGAAACTGTTGGGTGACGCAGCCGTTACATGTTGTAGTTACTGGGTGTATATTTATATTATATTTAGTAGGAAGTGATCTCTGAGTCAGAACCAGTCTGTGAGCTGCGACCTGCTTTAGTTTAGTTACATTTCGACTCATAAAGACTTCTTTTATAAGTCGGCTGAGTTTGAACTCATGAACAGCTGGTTAGCGGCTGCTGGTGAGTAAAGAGTGTCGGTGTGGGCAGGTACTTACTGAGGTGTGGGTTAACAGGAGCTGTGAAGGGACAAAACACAAGAATTCTGTTAGATCATCAAGTAAAATCCGTTAGAGAACAAACTGTCGTCAGGCTGAAACCTTCATGTTGCTGGAAAAAACCAAGAGAGTCAAGTGTGACATAAATACAAATGTAGGGATGAACGATAAATTAGTGGACGATAAATAAGAAAATTGAATGATTTTTTTGTTCTGATAATGGAATTACAGCCGATAATTAGGTCTGATATTAATGATGAGCCTGGGCTGTGGACGGGGTGCCACTCGAAACCCGGTTCAATGAGGATTTGTTGAAGTCCAGCAGGATGTAAAGTTACTCTGCTATTCAGGTTTGTGTGAAAGGAGATCCGGTCTGGAGTTAATTAGTCTGCATATTATAAAAATAAACCAAAGTTATTAGTTTACAATAAATAAAATATTCTTTATTCTCGGGATGGTGACGGCTCTCTAAACACATTCAAAAATATAAGCTTTATTGTCCTCTTCACAGTTTTGCATTAATTATTAATGTATCAATTATTAATATTATTGGCCGTATCAGCCATAACAAACCTGGTTTCAATTCAGGGTGGCTGTGATTGGCTCCTCACAGCTGAGGGTTTTCTTTCAGTTTAAAACAGGAAGCAGAGAAGTGAAACACACCAGCAGCAGGTTTGACAGTCAGCTGTTTTTTAATCTGATTTTCAGAGCGAAAGGTAATTACACCACACACACACACACACACACACTCAGTGCAGCTGTTGGAAACTGTGTGAACAGCTGCTGCGTCATTCGGCAACAAGCTTGTGCTTCGTTAGCAACCAGCACTAATTGATGAGCTCTGTGCTGTCTGAGTGTGTATGTACTTGTTCTTCTATCATTGTGAGGACCAGTTTTTAGATCTCAAAAGTGAGGACGCTGGTGACAGATCAATTCTGCTTCCTGCTTACTACAAAATAAGACCCAGGTTGCAATAAACCAGAATAAATCCTTTAACAAAATAAAATCTGAGAATCTTGTTTTACTGAAATGTGACGGATCACGAGCACGACAGAAACATTAACCTGGTGTCTGATTCACTGTGGAGGAAAAACAAGTTCACAGCCTCAGAATATGTTAATTTACTGACTACATGACCTTTTACAGATGTGTGTGAAGACAACAGCCTGCAGCGTTAACACACACACACACACACACAGAGGTGGCATGTCTTTAACTAAAACATAAAACTGACTGATGATTTTCTCTCTGCAGGTTAACTTTAATAGAAATAAAAGAAAACAAACGGCCTGAAGGAAGGAAATCAATTTAAAAACTGATGAAGGATTTGGAAAATGATTCTTAAATGTATGTGTGTGTGTGTGTGTGTGTGTGTGTGCGTCGGAGGTGTGGTGTGTGATGTCACAGCGTGTTAGCAGCGCTACAGATCTGGGACAGTGTGAAGACAGGAAGCTACACACACACACACACACACACACACACACACACACACACACACACACACACACTCACTCACTCTGCAGCATATATATAAATATACATATATATATAAATTCACAGCTGCAGGTAAAAATGAATTCGATCTGCAGGTGGAAAAAGCAGAAGAAGAGGAGAAAATGAAACAGAAAGACATGAAAATAATATGTAGTCTGTTCATGTTTACTGTCAGTATGAAAAGCAGCTCGACATCTCTAACTGGTGTTTGGAGTAAAATAGTCGGCCCTTTAAATCCTCGTTGCCCGTCTGTGGTGTTCTGGTGACCAGGTGAAGAGCAGACAGGTGAGACGTTCATTCAGAGACAGTTGTTGGTGTTTGACTTTGTGCTGAGAATAGACGTTTGTTTCAAAGTCCCACCTCTGGTGATTTAGTGTTTCTATCAACAAGAGCAAACTGCAGAGGAAGAAGTACTCAGGTCCTTACTGCATTAAAAGTACTAATACCACACTGTGCAAATACTCTGTTCCAAGTAAAATGTCGTGCATAGAAACTGTTCCTGCAGTAACAGTGTGAGTGTACTCAGTAACAGTGTGAGTGTACTCAGTAACAGTGAGAGTGTACTCAGTAACAGTGTGAGTGTACTCAGTAACAGCGTGAGTGTACTCAGTAACAGTGTGAGTGTACTCAGTAACAGTGTGTGCTCGGTAACATTGTGGTGTGCTCCGGTAACGGCGTGGTGTGCTCGGTAACGGTGTGAGTATTGCTCGGTAACGGTGTGTGAGTGTACTCGGTAACATTGTGAGTATGCTCAGTAACATTGTGAGTGTGCTCAGTAACAGTGTGGTGTATATATTAACGGCGTGTGAGTGTACTCAGTAACATTGTGAGTGTACTCAGTAACATTGTGAGTGTACTCAGTAACAGCGTGAGTGTACTCAGTAACAGCGTGAGTGTACTCAGTAACAGCGTGAGTGTACTCAGTAACAGTGTGTGAGTGTACTCAGTAACAGTGTGAGTGTACTCAGTAACATTGTGAGTGTACTCAGTAACAGCGTGAGTGTACTCAGTAACATTGTGAGTGTACTCAGTAACATTGTGAGTGTACTCAGTAACAGCGTGAGTGTACTCAGTAACAGTGTGAGTGTACTCAGTAACAGTGTGAGTGTACTCAGTAACATTGTGAGTGTACTCAGTAACATTGTGAGTGTACTCAGTAACATTGTGAGTGTACTCAGTAACAGCGTGAGTGTACTCAGTAACAGTGTGAGTGTACTCAGTAACATTGTGAGTGTACTCAGTAACATTGTGAGTGTACTCAGTAACATTGTGAGTGTACTCAGTAACATTGTGAGTGTACTCAGTAACAGCGTGAGTGTACTCAGTAACAGTGTGAGTGTACTCAGTAAAGTGTAGTGTTGAGTATTACAGCAGTAAATGTTCTTTCTGATCTCATTAGATGATTCTTCCTCATCAATCATGGAAAAGAAGGATTTTACTGTTGGGAATGTTTTTGCATGAAAAATGACAAACGATTATCAAAATAGTTGCTGTCAGTCGATTAATGAATGAATCAACTAATTAATTATTTCAGCTGTACTTGTATAAACTGTTGTGTAATTTAATTTATAACAAAACATCATGTTTTATAAGCTCTTCATATGTTTTATATATAAAATCTTAATTTGTAACTGAAGCTGTCAGATAAATGTTTTAACCTGCTGAAAACACTAATATCCTCCTGAAGAGAGAGAGAGTGTGTGTGTGTGAATACTTGCAGCAAAACAATATCGGAATAACCCTTAAAATGTAAGTAAACTATTTTAATGAATCTCTCTCCGGCCAGCAGATGCGTTTAAATCGGCATCAAAAAGTTTAATGTGTTTAAAGCAGGAACGTTTATCAATCACTCTGCATGTAATCAATAACTTAAAACGAGTGATTTTTACAGTGTCTGTTGTCCACAGCTGCTTCGGCTGATGTTTGACAGATGTTGTGACCTGCAGAGGGTCATGTGACTGAGCTGAGCGCTGTCAGGTGGAGGTGTTTACCTGCACAGCATCAGCTGATGGGACGTCTGAACTTCCTGTTTGAACCCTCGCTGCATTTGCTGCATTTGCTGCGGGGAGTTAATGTGATGATCAGGAGGTGAGGCGTTCACTGACAGTCTGTCAAAACTCAACATCACAGAGACGAGTTCGTGTTCAGATCGTCTTCTTTCTGTCGTCGCCTCCCGCTGTGAGTCTCCTCTGTGTTTGTTTTTCTGTTTGCCGTCTTTATTTCACGTCTCTTCTCTTCTGTTTCTTTGACGTTTCTCTACAGTTGTGATTTTTTTAGATTCCTGTCAGGATTTCTGTGCGACAGCTCAACAGTTTGTTTTTCCAGTTTGTTTTGTTTCATGTAAATAAAGAGAAGCAGTGTTGCAGCTTGTGTGCAAAAACAGAAACTGAAGAACACTGCATAAAATAAACAAACTACTCTAAAGTCTCATATTTAGGTCTCCATCACTCTAAGATGAGTACAGGTATAAATTATTAGTTAACATACTGTAAATATTTACCAGGCCTTTATTTGAGTCAGAGACATTTATTGCTAATGTCTCCTGTTTTTATATTTGATCATATTTTAGTAAGAGTCCTAAATGTTTTCCGATCTGCTTCTGTTTTAATTTGCTGTTGATACAAACTCATCACTTCCTCCATGTTTACCTGAGGCCTGTACTACGAAGAGGGATTTGCGGTTAGCGAGATAACTTAAGGTTTAACTCTGGGTTTTCATGGTTACGACGGTGGTTCACTTCTTACTGGGGCAAATCGCCATGGTAACTTATGCTGCTCCGGAGCAGGTTATGTGATAACAGATCAATGTGTACAAAAGCCCCGCCTACTGACCAATCAATTCTCTTTTTTTTTTACATCACCAATAGAAAAGAAGTGGAGCTCGGTATGTGGATCGTGAGAGGAACTCTTTATGTGAGAGACAGTTTCTTGTCGGATTGACCGACGTATCTGTGTCAGCTTCTTGCAAGCAATGTCAAAGCCATTTCATTGTGCTTTTGGATCCCGATACAACAGAGACTGTAGAGACTGTAGTATACCTACAACAGAGACTGACTGAAGCACTAAAGCTTTGTACTTATAAGAGATGAATGTAAGCCTATTTACCGCTTTGAATTATGTTTTTATATTTATTTTTTATTTGCTCCCAAGTCTGTTTGACACCACCGGGGTTGCAGCTGAAAGAATCAGGCTAAAATTGTCAAACACTCCATAAGAACATCTAAGCAACACATTAACTTAATGTAACACTGCTGATGGGGCAGTGATGTTATCAGCCTGTTAATTTACGCTTCATACAGTCAGCGATATTTTGCCAGCTGTCTTTCCTGCGTTTGGCAGCTGTGTTGCTTTTAGCCTGGATGATGTTTAAATTCTTCTCTTTCTCTAATATTGCAGTTTGCTCTTCGTTGGTAAAGTATGCCGCTCTGCTGCCAGCACACCTGTCATGTTTGTGATTGGTCATATGCTGCAAACACCGCCCCTTTTATGTGAACGCGCTCATGGCTAGATTAGGAAACCCTGGGTTGATTTACCGAGTTAATAACCAGTGTCGTGTGACCGCTTAGCGGGATCGCGATTGTTAGGTTTAGTGAATCCAGATAACGAAAAGATATCCTGGGTCTGTTGAACTGGCTTCGTAGTACAGGCCTCTGATGTCCTGATGATAATGTTTATTTCCACAGCACTGATCCCACCTGTACAACAGAGTCATGTTAGACTCACCACTCTGCTCAAAACACTTTCTCTCTTCAACAACACTGTTGTCATTCACTGAGTAACTGCAATAACTTCTACTTTGCAGTGTTTTTGATCAATATTAAAATACTGTCAATGAAACTAAACACTTCCTGCAAAAATGTTTTACCAAAGGAAATAATCCTGTCTTGCCCTTTTAATGTGAAACATCTGTGCAGGAAGTGTTGAGTTTCTTTGGTGGTAGCTTAAAGCTACCCTGTGGAGTTTTTGACCACAGCAGCACAACGAGTGATGCAACGCTAATGTGCAAAGAAACGCAGCAATGTGCCGAGAAAGGCAGGGAAGAAGAAGACTGTTAGCAAGTAAACATTGCAAGTATCAAACTTCAAAAATGAAATGTTTTCAGAGGAAGGAAATGACCGTTGACCAACAGACAACCATCCTGACAGTTCTGACCTTTGAGGGAGCCAGAGTCTAAAATGGAGGAGCAAACTGTGACCGATTAGTGCTAGCATGTTTCCGGTCAGCTAACATCTTAGCTCGCCAGCTACAGTAGTTCAGCAGCGACTACTGTGATGTCACCAAACATGTAAAACCACAGATTTCATGGAGACGTGTGGATGAATCTGGTGTGAGCAGATCTTAAGAACAAACAAAAGAACAGTAGTAGTAGAGAAGTGATATTAGTGTTAAAGAGAGGAAGTGTTTTCAGCAGAGTGGTGAGTGTGACATGACTCTGCTGTTGGACTGAATGTATCATGTGACTCACATTTTCACAGTAGAGGTAATTCAACCCCCCCACCCTAAATGTTCAGCCATTATTTAACTACCAGTTTGTATTTGAGAACTTATGCTGTTCATTGACGATGCCACGAGATAAGACAACATACCACTGTATGTGATGATGCGTTCGGTGGCGTCGCCCTCTCCGTAGCGGGTGATGGGGGTGAGGCGGACCAGGTAGGACTCAGGTTTGACGAGTTCAGTCAGGTTGTAGGTCAACAGCTCCCCCTTCTGGATGGTGCCCTCCATGGGAATCTCCTGCTCCCACCAGCGAGACTGACCCATCTGAAACATACAGACACAATATACTCGTTTTTGTTACTTATGAGGACACTCACTGAATCACCCTTAACCCTTAAATCTACTGGTTTAACCTTGTGGGGACCTGCCCTTTGTCCCCAAATTCGAGCTAAGTCCTTTTACTTTTACACCTCAGCCAAGAGGAAAAACTTTTCTGCCATATTTTGAGATTTTTTTGGCATTTCCACTCAAGTTTTTTTATGTGCAAATTATAAATGTGCATATGAACAGGTGGATGGAAACGCACCAAGTGTCTTCTTCTTCTTCTTCTTCTATCTCTCTACTTTCTCTCCCTCCTTCTCTCTTCTTCTTCTTCTCATTTTCTGTCCCATCAGCACTTCCTCCCTGCTCTCTCTCTCGCTCTCCCTGCAGCACACTGCTCTGCCTGAATGAAAAGACAGGCAGGTTGCCATGGCAACAAGCCCTCCTCCTCCTCATCCTCCTTATTCTCTAAAGCCAGGCTGATGCTGCAGGAGCCTCAGGTACTCTGCATCATGCTCTGCTCTGTGTGTAACATTATATTTGAAGAGTTCTTTCAGACTTTATGAAAACCTCAAACATGTTGTGGAGGTTTTTCTTTCCATATTCTCAAAAAAGTAAATCTAAATAAGATATTATCCTTAAACATTTTAACGTCCTCAGAAGTGACCGATCTCTAAATAATATCAGCTCAGTGCCTCCTGTGATCACATTTAAATGTTCATTCTTAAGTCTCCTGATTGTCTCATCAACATTTTTCCACTATGGCTCATCAAATACTTTACACATCCACATACAAGTAAAAAATACACCATAAAGCCCTTGATAACCTGCAGCAGCTCACATGTCGTCTACATCCTGAAATGTCCCTGTGGTCTGTTTATGTTGGACAAACTAAAAGAGCTTTAAATATTCACATATGTGCTGTTGCTGGACGTTATGCTAACAGGCTAACGGCGACTCTGCAGTGTCATTAAAGTTCAGCAGAAAACATGTCCACCTCTCCTGGAGGAGGAGACGTCATCAACTCACGGCTCTGCAGAGATGCAGACACAGTGGAGCCTTGTGGCCTCAGTGAAGAACTGAATTTGTCGTGTTTCCTCTCATTTATTATCTTTTAACTTTAAGATAAACGTGTTCTTTTGTTCCTGTTCTATGCGTGTTTGCTTCCTGTCTGTGTGACGCAGTCGTGTCGGTCTGTTTGCACAGTTAAAGGCTGCAGATCAATCAGTGTTTTTCTCTTTGGGTGTAACAGACAGTATTGAGACACTGTGCTGACTCAGCCTGATTTTAAACCTGGACTGGTCGCCCCCCCCTGACTAATTTTAGAATCTGGCTGAGTTTCTGCCGGATTGGTTGTCGTTTGATGTGCAGTTTATGGTCACGACGCCTAATTAATCACCTGATTGATGAATGATTTGGCTGCTGGACACTCACTTGGTTTTCTGGTCCAACATTTTGGTCGGCTGTCTGCAGTTTGAGCAGTTCCAGGTTTGATTTCCTTCACGGCTGTGGCCAAAAGATCTGTTTTAACTGTGGTGAGCCAGTTTAAATATTACTGCAGTATTATACCATGGCCACTGAATACAGCATCATATATGATCTTAATAAAACTGACAGCGGCTCAAACATGGACGTATTTCTCCTCGTCCACTGTGACAGATTCCTCCTGTTAGCACAATGCTAGCGACACCCAATGGAAGCAGTGCTAGCATTAAGTGTTTGACCCTGACAGGTGGATGTTTATGAATGTGTTTAAAGCAGCTGTTTAAGTTTCCTCAACAGCTGACCTGAGAGCAGCAACAGTCTGCTGCACACATGGTTTCATATCGCAGATGTGTGACAGGATTCAGATCAGACTGAAGCAGATTTCCAATTTAAAAGTCGAAGGCTGTTTATCTGAAGAGGTCACTTATATACAGAACAACCAGCCCGTTTCGGTTGGTGGCCGTGAAGAAGAGGGTATGAGGCAAAACATTTTTAAAGAGATTAAAAAATATAAAAGACAACCAATGGGCCAAGGGAGCTGCTCAAGCCTGAGGAGGTCTGAACCCAAAATGTGCAGATTTAATGTGTCGTACTTAAAAAACAGTTTACAAAGAGTCCAGGGAGACCGGTGGCAGATCCCTGCTGGGTCCCTGCTGGGTCAGGGACCCTGCTGTATATATACAAGTGTCTTCAAAATGCATACAGTAATTAAAAACTACATAAAAAAAGAGATTTGGAAATATTTTAGAACTCATAAAAACTCCTGGAAATAAACTTCTGAGATAAAAAACAAAAACAAAATGCTTCTCTCTTTTTTCTGTTTATCTGCCAATCAGATGTGATCATATTTCATTAAACACTGACACACACACACACACACACACACACACACACACACACACACACTCCTCTGATGGGTTTAATCAGGTTCATAAACCCTGTGGACCAGTTTTACGGCCTCATCAGGTTTTATCAGCTGTAACCAACGACACCAAAACAAAACAAAGACTTCATTCTCATGTTTTGTCACATTTATGACTTTAGACACCAACAGAACATAAACATGAAAAATATAAGTTACAGATTCATAAAAACAGTCTTCTGTATTCATCACATTCTTTCTGCCTTATGTGGATTGATATTAAAATATGATTCAGATTTGTGTCGTCATGTTTGATCTGTATCTTAAACCTTTGTTAATCTCAGATCCTGACTCTAACGAGATCTGATTGGTCGTTGTTTGTGTTTTGTTTGGACTCTAATGAGCAAACAAAAGTGTTGAACTCAACTCAGATTGACTGATTCAAACTAAATGAATCATCATGTTTAAAGTCAGAATTTGGATTTTGAAAAGAGTTCTGCAAAACAGGGAGAGATTAAAGGAACAGTCCCATATTTTATTTATTATCTGACCTGAATGGAAACCTGAAAATCTAGCTGCCATGTTGGATTTAAATCAGTTGATGTCTGATTATAAAGAGTGTCTTATTAAAGCATGAGTCTACTGTTTTTCTATATTTTCCTTATAATCAAACCTCATGTTCAGACTCAAACCAACAACAGTCCGTCTCTCAGTCCTGTCTAACTTCCTGTCTGTGGGTCTCAGTCCTGTCTGACTTCCTGTCTGTGGCTCTGAGCCCATTGGTTCCTGCTGAAAACGTTACCTTTAAAAACACAAATATATAGTTTCATGTTTAAAACAGCTGCTTGCTGTAGTTTTTATCAAACAAACAGGAGGAAATAGAGCATTTGTTGGGGACTATTTTAAGCGGCGGATGAATCCACATGTGGTGCTCTAGTGAGTATTTGGGGCAGCAGGACGGTGTGTGAATAAACTGCAGTGTGTGTGTTGATGGTGATGAAGGACCGACAGTGTGGCTCACTGATGTGTTTTAATAGGTTTTGGGATCTGTTGGTAATAACTTGTTGCGTACTGACCTGTCTGATACCGAGTCTATAGGCCAGGATTCGGTCCACAGCGTTGGGCTCCATCTGAGTCCACTGCAGCTTGAAGCCGTAGACTCGAGGTCTGTTCTGCCACAGAGCACTGTAGGTGTCGTAGTAAAACTCTGGAGCGTAGGCCTTCCCTGAGGAGACACGGGGGTCAGAGGTCACACGGGGGTCAGAGGTCACACGGAGCAGGTTCAGTTACCAACACAAACAGACGTCACACTCTGTTCCCTTTACTGCACCAGATGAGCAGATGGGGGGGAAGTAAAAGTCCCAGAATCCAAATGTCCACCTCCGGACTTGTGGACCGAGCCCTTGTGAACTTTTGTCATACTGTGATGTGTTCACTGCCATCACAAGAAGTCTGTGAAACAGGACTTCAGACCTTCGCTCACTCCAATGGTGACGAATCTAAATTCCTCAAATCCATCTCAAATTACTTTTCTGATTTTCAAAGGGAGGCCTCATCACATCAGTTAACATACATTAAAAAAGAAAAATGGATGTCTTCAAAAATAAATATGTATTTTGTGTATAAATTCAGTCATCATGGCGGCGAAGTGAAGACAACGACGAGAGAGAAGAAGAAACGATGCACAAGCACAAAGACAGAAGAAGAAGAGTCAGAGAGTGTTAATCTCACAGGCGGCAGGATTATAAAGTTAATATGACAGTATTACACACACACACACACACACACACACACACACACACAGTGTCAGTATTCCTGCTGATGTGCAGGTTGGAGGATTAAACCACTAAAGAAGAAGAACTCACCTGACTGGACGAAGCCTCCAACATGGACGACCTGATAACACAGAGCTGAGTCCTGATTGGCTGACTCAGCTGTATGACTCACAGTGACTCAGAAAACTTCATTTCAGTAGTTTGACAAAATAATCTTAACTCAAGGTCCACTTACTAGCCTTTCTTACAGTCTGTGGGATGGAGTTGCACACTTTGGTCACGTGACCACATGTGATCTTATAAAGAGCGAAGTTTAGATTCGGATCACTTGAAGACAAGTGAGAACTCCATCTGCTGATGAAGACTATGAGATGTGGTTGAAAGCTCCATAAAACACCAGAGAACACAGGACTAAATACTGGACAAAACTGAGATAAACCAGGGCTAAAACACTGGAGAATATTGGACCAAGCAGCCTTCCTGTTGACTAAGTATTGAACTGAGTTGGGAGGATTTCCTCCAAGAAAAGAAAGACAGAACTTGGGGATGTTGAGAACGAGGAGACACATTAGGAGAAGGAAACGTCGGAGCGAATAACGGAGAGGCACCGAAATGTCCACTGAGTCTGAATCTCAGTGACTCTGCTATGATCTGAAGTCAGACTGATGGAAACATGAATCTTTTCTGCTGCTTCGACTCAGAGAGACAAAGAAAAACTCCCGACACTGAACTTGAGTTTTCTTGTTGTAGTCCAGTGAAGGTTTGAAGAGCAGCCCAACAGTCTGGCGAGTCGTCATGTTCGAGTTTTGTCTCACAGTTTCTGTTCTGTCACTTTTATTTTGAAGCCCTGCTGCTGTCTCATTGGCTGCTGCAGGATGAGAGGTTTAAAATGCCACCGGCGTGTTCACACCTGATTAACAACACAAACTTCACCTTAGCAACGACAAGCCCGACATAATCGCCGTCATTTTCCATCAGCGCTCCATCCTGAGCTTACAACTTCCCCTCTTTAACTGCTTTCTGCTGCTGCCTGCAGAACGCGCCGCTACTCGGCGGCCGGCCGTGATAAGAGGCTTAACGCCGCCGTCGCTTTTACAGGAAGAGTCTCGCAGCGCTGACAGGGCGCCTCTGCAGGGGAGCTTTCATCAGGAGAGGACGGAGATACGAGTCGACTCAGCCGGCACTTCCTGTGTCACGTCTGCTGTTCAGAGTAAAAACAGCAGTCTGAAGATTCACTGAAGACTCGACATTAGACATTAAAACCAGGCTTTGAGATCGCAGAGTAGAGATGCACTGACCCCGATACGATTCTGATAACCAAACTCAGGGTATCAGCTAATACCGAGTACCCATCCAACACCAGCGCTGCTTTTGTAATGTAACGTCAGTCCTCGTTTTCTGAGCTGCCCTGCTTTATCAAGCTTTGTTAAATATGTAAAATGTATTTTGTCTATGCCATGTGTCAAAACTAAGAAGCTCTCGTTCAGACTCGCTGCCCTCCAAACTTCCCATATATGTTGAACTGCAGCCCGCACACCGAAGAATACCGAAGAGACCGCTTGGGACCTTCGGATCTCACCAGATTCGTTAATGTACCAGAGTCAGCATTAACACAGTTATCACAGTAAGTAAAACACTTCTTGAATTCATAAGTTATGAGGTTCATGTAACCTACAGACTCATATTTTGGGATGGTAACGAAGCGTATTGCTTTACTTCCACTTGATACCGGCATATCCTGTCAGTGTGCTCTAAACTCCAAATACTCGAAAACTCGTAAGACTCGAAAGTTTGACATATTTAGAGGTCTGAACCCGGGTATACCGAACACTGAAACTTTGTGGCACTAGATTTCGGCGGGAACCTTTGTCACATGTCTTCGTTCCCTCTCTCCCCTCATGTTTTCTGTCTCTCTACACTGTCACTCGATCAGAGAAAGGCAACACTGCCATGAAGACATCTTATTACAAAAAAAGAGAATATCTAGAAAACACAGCTCATTAGAGCTTTCTATTCTCAGAGTCCTTGAAGGCAAAAACAACACAATCCCAGCTCATTACTGTATTACCATGTGACAAAAACTAAACTATGACAATTAAAAACTAAATGTTGGTGGAAATAAAATCAAGCTAAAAACTGATGAAAGATGTGAAAATGTTTGAAAATGTAAAGTAAACAACAGTTAATGGAATAAAACGTAAAGAAAAACATCGGTATTGTCTTTTAAATACTGCAGAAAGTCAGAAATTAACTTCATGCAGCAGAAGTTCAAACATGAAAGACAAAGCTTCATGTTTGTCACAGTCATGAAAAGTTCTGTTATCTTTTATCTTTAAAGGCCTGAACTGTTAACTGAACAACAGAGAGGAGGCAGCCAGGTATTAAAGTTTAGTGTTTGTGAGTTCAGATGTGAGGGTTTCCTGAAGCTCTGCACATTATTTATGAAGCTTCAAACTCCCTCGAGGAAACACTCAGTGACTCTCTGCTTCTGTCTGCCAGCACGCAGGATTTAAAAACGAGATAAACTCTAATTAATCGTCACATTCTCGTCCTCGAGATGTAAACATTTAGAAAACAGCTTCAGTTCCCATCAGACCGCAGGCCTGTTAACAAAACCTCATCAACGGCTGCAGCAGACTGATGGCTGGCAGAGCCAGTTTAAAGTCTGTCAGGGTAAGCCCATGTCTCGAGTCATTCGAGACTAGTTAAGTCAGGTCATTCAAGACTAGTCTAAATGAAGGCTCAAGTAATTCGAGATGAGCTCAAGTCGAGTCTCAAGTAAATAGAGACAAGTCCAAGTCACGTCTTGTCCGAGACATGTACAAGTCATGTCTCAAGTCATTCAAGATAACCACATGTAACTCCACATAAGAAAGAAATCTGTCTGGTTCAGAACAAGGAAACACAACCTGCTCACACCTTCAAGCCAAAAACAACATCCCATCATGCCCCAGTCAGGCCGACTCACCTGTGACCAGGAAGGTGCAGCGCCCTGCCCCGGCCTCGTTGGTGATGTCACATGTGTACTCGCCGTAGCCCTCTCGGTTCAGAGCTTTGACCACATAGTTGGTGTCGTCGCGCTGGTCGTTGAACTGTCCGACGGTGAGGAGGCGGGAGCCCAGCTTCCACTCGTATCGCAGGAGGCGGGCGGGGTGAGCTCGCAGCAGGCGGCAGGTGAGGCTGAACGCCCGGCCGAGAGCCTGACGGATCTCCGTGTACACCGGCTCCACCGTGGGAGGGACTGTTAGAGAGACAGGAAATATGAGGCAATACAGCGAAGAAGAACATCAAAACAATCACCAGCATCTTTACAAACTTGTGTAGTTTGTCCACACGTATAAACCACAGAAAGTTTCAAAAGATACCAAAATCTGTCAAGACTGGATTTTGGGGAAATGTGTCTCAGATGATGCATAAGCAGAGTTGAGGTTCAGTAGAGTGCTTTTAAAAATCTGGATCCATCATCAAATCTAATTATCAAATCAGTTTCCTTTTGAATCAAATCTAAATTCAGCTTCAGCTTTCAACATGTAAACACCTTAAATTGATTGATTTCTATGTTTGCTGAGAAGGTAGAAACAGTTGTTCAGCTTAATTCTACACCTTATTTTTCTCCAGCTACTGGATCCAAAAACTGGAGGTCCTGATTCACACCTATGAAGTTGATCAGATTGAATTATTGATCTGATTTAAATAAGAATCAAACTGGGAGACTCCTGAAACTGATGTGTTCACTTGTGACCGTAGAGATGTTTGTGTCTCTAAAACATGATGTTTGGAGAACAGACGCTGGCGTACAAAGAGCAGTTAACCAGACAAGTTAAAAGAAAGAAGAAAATCAAATCATTAAGTTTCATCACTTTTCGCTGTTGTAACATGATTTGTTGAACCTGAACTGACCTGAAAGTTGACTCGCTGTATTAAACTGATAAAACTAATAAATCCAGACTGAATGAGACTAAATTTAACTGTCATGGCTGCTGCGTTTCATTTCCTGCTCTCTCACTTTGCTCTTTAATGAAGCCAAAATGCCTCTAAAATAACCTTAAACCTCTTAAGTATTTGAAATGTTTAAAGTCAGACGGGCGTTAACCCCGGCGCCACAACGCTCTGCTAAAGGGCACAAAGGCAGAGCCTGATCTCTTTTTAAATCCCTCCGGCAGAACTTCCTCTGAGGATTTTAGCCACATTACAGGTGTCACTTCACAGATTAACTTCCTGCTGTCAAACACGGATCAACAGACAAAAACCCAGCAGCTGCAGGCGACCGTCCTCTGACCTCCCAGAGCTGAGAGGAATCATCTGAATCCTCCCTGATGCAGAGAGCAGAGACGAGGCAGCGACAGCTCCACGTCGTTAATGCAGGACGCAGAGATGAGTTCAAAACAGACAAAATCAGAAGCTCATGGAGCCTGAAGGCATTAAAAAGTCTATAAAACATAGTTGTTCTGTTTAACACCTAAAAACTCAACATATTCAACTATAAGTCTGCTTTATCAGTTTCCTTTGTGCACAGCTCTGCAGTCTTGTCTGATGAGAGTTAGAAGTTTCTGATAACGATAACATGTCAATACCCAATAATATCTCAATAGTGAAAACATTCATCAAATTCCACGTTGTCACGTCCAGAAACAACATCACTGTTTTCCTACATAAGAATTTATCAAATGTGACGTTGATGTAATCATTGTTATATTTCGAAACCACATGTGCCAATATGTGAATTTTTATCAGTTAAAATGGTGCGATAAAGTGTTACGTAGATAAATACTGAAAATTGGATAGAAATTTAAAAATGCGAATGAAAATCCTTAAATAAAACATGTGAAATAATGTCCAAAAACCACATATACCCTGTATTTTATACTCATATATTATATGTTGTATGTATCATATATTTTTTTTTCAGAAAAGAGGAAATTTATTAATGTTTATTTTGATTATTTAGAAGATGGCAAAAATAAGAAATGCGGATGAATATCTGGGTTTTAAAAAATATTATTTCCTGTGCAAACATCCTTACAAACAAGCACACACGAAATTAATTAATGTTTTTACAGGTGAAATGTAGGAAAACAACATGTCCGTATCATTTGTGTTTTCATCACATTTTAAATCCCATAAACTCAATATTATAACCCCAATATGTCAATCAATCACATGTTAAACTCCATTTCATGTGTGATTATTAATATTACATATGAAACTGTTGTTTTCACATGCAAAGTGAAATAACACTACAGCCTGTGAATTCATTACACGTCATGTCCAAAAACTACATGTGTACCCCGCCTCTCCTGTGCATATACATGTAATTATTTTGATTATTTAGCCTAGAAGATGGTGAAAATAAGATTATAAAAATCAAAAACAGAAAATTATTATTTCCTGTGCAAACACTCTCGTGACCTTTTGCATTTCATGTGGGATCCACACATGAAAACCACACAAGTGCCTAAAAGTGAAAGATATCGTAAAACCCTCTGAGACAAACTTGTCATTTTGGGCTGTTTACAGTAAACTGACTCTTTCTCACCAGCAGAGTGAGAATCAGTTTAAACTGATCGTCCTGCTGAAATAAATCTGCACACGTTTTGATGGAAATCTGTACAAACTGAAGAAAATGAGCCTGATGCATCATTCAGGACAGTTTCAGCAGTCGACTGTATCAGTGGACAGTAAAATAACCACACACACACACACACACACACACACACACACACACAGAGATAAAGGTCTGCGGTTCATCTCGACCCCCCAGATATGTTTCCAGGACCTTCCTCCTGTGAGGGAATCGGTCCAGGAACATCTAAAGGTCAGCTGGATGCCTTTGCTCGACGGCGACCTTTAGCCGAGCGCTCTGATTGGTCAAAGAAGACTTCTGACCTTGCTGTTTAATTCCCATAATGCACTGCTGGTGCTGGCGTTCCAGCTCATTAATGAGCTCTTTTCCACAGTTTTTATCCTGAGAACTTTAGTGTAAAAGTTTTTGCCTGGCTGGAGTCTGTGGAGCAGCTGCAGCTCATTGAAGACACTTCAGGACCAAATGAGGAATAAGTTCATTTATATGATAATTTAATTCAGTAAATTAAATTACCCCCTGGGGCCCCCGAGGGAACTTCAAGAGGTCCCTCAGAAAAAAAGACCAATACTTTTATTTCCTTTTTTATGTAATTTCCTGGAGTTCAATGAGAGTGGGTCTAAAGATGACTTGGCTGTTAAAGGACTTCACTTTGAATGTTATAGCATTCATATTATACATATGAATTATATAATATTTATATACAGCTACATAAAGTGTTTAATAGGCTAATAGTAAAGCACTTGTCAACGTGCGTGTTCATTCACACATATAATAATTTGTGTCTAATAAACAAAATGCTTAAAAAACAACCTGAAGAGACTTTTTAAATCAGATACAGTCACCACTTTTAAATTCAGATTCTCTGTCCTCTCCTTGAAGAAAACTTTTCATTCGGTAAACGGTCCTGTAACTCTTTCTTCGGATTATGGGGACCGTAACACTCGCCCCTAAACACATCTCTGACGTCCCTGTAATCCATTTTACACAACATCTACAGTCATCAGCTTTCCTTTATATTCCTCTGTCTGTTCTCTATTTTGGAAAAATCTTTTCAGTCAGTGCTAAACATTTATCTGGTATTGTGAGGACTACAACATCACTCATGTCCTCTCTTCTTTAAAGAAAAGTCAGTAGACAGTCTTGTAATTCCTATATGAACTGACTGTAACTCTTGTACCTCAACAGATCACTCACGTCCCCGTAATCCATGTTAAAAAACGACCTTGGAAGGATTTCATACAACAGCTACACTCATATATTTCCCTTTTTATTCTTCTGTCAGTTCACTACTTTGAAGACATCATTTTCAGTCGGTGCATGTTGATAACTTGTTGTTTAAAACCCCAGAGGAGGATGCTCATCAAAGGGATTGTGGGGACGTCACCTCCACACATCACTGTCGTCCCTGTAATCCAGTAGAAAAACCAACAGACTGTGAGGGATTATTGTCAAAGTAAAACCCTAAGAAAATACTACTAACAGCTCATTTGAAATGTTGTTCATAAGCTTTTATCTTGGAGCTTCATGTGGACTTGATTAGCATATTTATGAAAAGACATTAAAAACTGAGCAGGACACAATTAATGGGCAGTAACACACAAACTGTGGAGACATAAATGCATTTTGTGTTTATATAGTTTATGTTTTTACAGCTCTAACATGCTCCGGTGTCAGTTATAGTTAATATTAAACTTGTTTTCTTCTACTTACTCTCTTACTCTCTTTTTTTTTCCAGCAGCTTTTCTTGAGGATTAGTGAGGTTTCTTTGCTTAAATACAGTTGGAAGTTAAAACTGTGTAGTGTGTGACTTGAATGTTGTTTCACTTATTTCAAAGTAATCCACCTGAAATTGGCCCACACTTTAATCTGCTTAGTGTTGTTGCTCAGTGAAAACAGCAAACACACTGCGGGAAGTTTAGAGAAGAGAGAATTTAAAGAAAAAAATGTTTCCCTTTTACAGGAGTGAAAAAACCCTGCAGCAAAAGTCCTGCATTTAAAATGTTACTTTAGTAAAAAGTAAACAGGTATTAGCAGTAAAACGTGCTGAACCAACAGTGAAAGCACAGACAGAGAGGAAAAGTCTCTGTAAAGCCCTGTTTCCAGTACAAGAATTTAATTTAACATGTATCTGTCTCCGCTCGCTTTCAGGACGAGTTCCTGAACTGAAATTTGGGTCAAGCTGATGTGACATAACTTTGCACTGTTTGCCTTCACTTACACTGTTAATATGTGCATGAATACCTAATGGGTAAAGAGTCTGTGGGTACTATTTGCGTCACCAATGCAACAGCTGGTTTGCAGAAGAACGAGTTACCAATTCGGACAACAGAATCCTTCAAAACTTCAAAAGTTACTTGAAGACCGACCACTTCTGAGAGTGCTGACTAAGCTAATATGCTCTTTCTCTTCGCTTCGTCCTTTTCTATGCACTTGTGTTACTTCATGCTGTAACTGAGTGCTGAGACTTGGATTTGTACACCTCTTTGGACAAGAGAGCACAGAAGCGTCTGCCAAATGAATCAAGGAAACACAGCATTAGTAAAGCCGGACGTGTGTTTAGGAAAGCACTGCGAGGAGAGTGTGTAAGTAGCACTACGTAGTAATACTGACACTGAAAGTCATCGAATGTAAACATGAAAGAAAATCAATATTAGCTTCACTTCCCACGTCTGAACTGCACCCGGAAAACATACAAACTCTTTCAACAACGTATATGAAAACGCTCTGGTTTGTAAAACACAGACCGACTGTTATCATGTGGCCGTTTCAGAGCCCCGTTTCCCCGTGTGCTCTGATTGCATAATGCTCTCCTCCCATCTCAGACTCGTCTTCTTGTTTTTGGCTACGATGAAATTAAACATGTTTGTAAACAGCTCATGACATGGTCAGGATGGTCGAACTACAGGACGCGTCCTGACCATCACGAGCGCAAATTTTGTGCCAATTGGAGGGTTTTTCTCTCAGATCTAAGAAATTTGTCTCCGGCAGGAAAATCGTGGCAAAAGTCTTGATGTCTGCACTGGTCCTTATAGGAAACTGGGTTACACGCCATTAAGGTCCTGCAGTTTCAGTATTAGATCCTAAAAACAAACAAACAAACAAAAAACAAACATGCATCAAAAATGAAAATCCCCAAAATTAGAGATTCTCTAATCTATTTTTGTGAGCATTTAGAAATTCCTGTTATATTTAGTTGAGTTTGTAATTATTCATTTACTGTCTTTATTTATTTTAATGACCGTTAATTGTTAACTTCTTTTGTCAGACAGTTTTAAAACGTATGTTTAACTTCTGTGCTGTTTTAACATTTTACTCTCATGTCTGGCTGTTTGACCTTCTGTTACGTAAAGGACAAACGTTTTTGAGCTGAGTCGTATCAATTAAGATTATTTTATCATTTTATTAGACCGTTTTTGTTTGGTTAGTTGTTTGTCAGGTGTGAGTCGGCTGTGGATTTCCTCTGAGTTTCTGCATTGATTCTCTGGAGAATCAGGACGAGTCGCGCTGCAGAGGAGATTCAGTCTGACAGCCTTTTAGTGCAGCAGGAAGCCGCGAGCTCAGAGTGTGTGCAGCTTCCTGTCACATCCTCTGATGGTATTTCGTGCGACGCGTTACCCTGCAGGTTAGACGGAGCGTGACTGGAAGGTAGTGGATTCGATCCCGGCTCACAGACAGACAGACAGCATGTGTCAGTCAGCGGCTGCCCGCGTGCCCTCGAGCAGAGGCGTTCTCTCTACCTGCTGTGACGGAGCTGCTGGTGTCTGTTTCCACTGAAACTGTGTTTTTATCAAACAGATCTGCTGCTGTCTGCTCTGATGGATGTGATGCACTTTGATTGGATGATGTGACATTTCCTCTGCAGGGCTCAGGGACTGGCGTCACAATGCATTCTGGGTATTTTAGAGGCTAAAGCAGCACAGTTGTTGCCTGCTGGTGTTTGTTTACATCTGCAGCAGATGTTACAGTTGGTTTCAGCTGGAAAGAGTTTTTTGTTCTAGTGAGGACGTGACGTCATCAAACAGCACAAATCACATTCATAATATGAATTAATTAAAGCAAAACTTTTTACGAGCACGTCAGGTTTGGGTCGATTTTCTTATAAAAGATCCCATTTATCCACATCAGGTTCCAGTTTGTTTGAGATCGTGTTCAGAAGTTTGGACCTCTGCGCTGAACTGAATGAAATGTTTTTAATCAGCAAAGTGATTCTTGTTTTCCAGCTCGACCCGGTAAAAAAAACACCTGAAGCTTTCAGTTTCTCACAATCAAATTAGAGCCACATCAATGCAATTAATTTGACTGGAAGTGTTGCGCGCTGGTGGTGCAGTGTGGGTAACACACACACACACACACACACACACGTACGACCTTATTAATGTTGTTTCCTGTAGTTGCATGTATGAACAAAAGGGTCAATTAGCAATATGTATTAGCTGATTAAACCCAAACACACTGCGTGTTTCTGTGTGTGTGTGTGTGTGTGTGTGTGTGTTACCCACACTGCACCACCAGCTGGATCAGAGCCTCTCTGGGTTTCACGTTGAAGCCGTTGTATTGGCTCGTCTGGCAGCGGTACGTCCCGCTCATCTCTCTCGTCACGTTGCTGATCCTCAGGACGCCGTCGTAGCTCTCCGTCTGAGCCGAGCCGTCCGGCATCAGAACCGCCACCGCCGCCGCCGCCCCCCCGCTCTCCTCCACCCGGGACCACAGGATGATGGGTTTGGGTTTCCCTGAGACCAGACACTGCAGGTCCACAGTGTCGCCCTCCTGAGCGATGAGGTGAGAGCGTCCCCTGGGGACGGTCAGCTCCGGAGGAACTGCAGGTAGATTACACACAGAGAGACGCTTTAAAACAACGTGTTTTTATGAATTTAAATATTTTTTCCAGCTATACTTCACTTATTATAATACTTCAGCACTGATTTCCCCTTAAATTATGTCTTAATTTTAATTTTCAAAGTCAACTTATTATATACTTATTACAAAATTATAAGAACTTACAGTAGTATCTCATCATTCTGATTCAAAAAGTCACATTTTGACTTGCTTTCTCATATTTTTGATGGAAAAAGACTTTCATCGTTCATAACTTTTCATTTGGTTTGAACAAACTTTGTCAGTCAGAAAGGCGGAGAGCCACAGAGGGTTAGGGGTCAGAGGTCAGAGCAGTGAGAATATGAAATGTTCTCTGGATGGCAGAGACGTGATGCTGCGTAAAGAAAGTAGAAACAGTAAACATCATGTTTGATGTGGAGTTTGTCCTTCATTTAAAAACACACAGAGAGCTGCTGTTTGGGGGGGGGGGGGCTGGAATGCTGCTGGACTGCTTTAGCATTAGCATGGGAACACAGCAGCGACCTGAGCGCGACCTTCTGTTTTAACACGAAACATCCGTTAGCGAGCGTTCAGACTGTGACTGCAGCGACACTTCGATTAAAGACCTCCCTCCTCCTCCTCCTCCTCCTCCTCTCAGGCGCTCTGAATGTTTCCTCCCGTCTGCCAAGGTCACAAACAAACAGGAAGTCTGCCGCCGCCAGCAGACGCTCATCTGCGTGACGTCCGTCTGAAGGAGAAGTTCTGTTCTCTCTGCAGGGCTGCAGGTTTCCATAAGAGGAGAAACTGCAGCTTCATGTTGTTTCAGCAGTAACAGAGGAGGAGGAGGAGGAGGAGGAGGAGGAGAAGGAGGAGGCATCCACACAGTCAAAAAGCTTTTTCAGTGACGCCTCGAGGCTGATGAAGCTCACAGGAAAAAAAACAGACTTTCACTCAGAGACAGAAGTTTAGGAAAGCGTGAGCTCTTCCTGCTGGCAGCCCACAGACGAGCACCGTGCTGATATTATTAACATGCACTTGAATATTTCCATTTTATGTTACTTTCTACTTTTACTGCACTACATTTGACAACTTTAGTTACTTTGCAGATTCAGATAATTAATAAAAAATATAAATCAGCTAATAAATGATGATGTATTATTACATCCCAGCAGAATATAAAGTAATTTACCAGCTGCAACATAAAAGTGATGAACACATTGATGCATCAATAATTATAATCCAATAATATCATATATATTATTCTGCATAATGAGTACTTTTACTTTTGGTACTCTAAGTATATTTTGATGCTGATACTTTTGTACTTAAGTCAATTTTGAATGCAGACATTTACTTGTAACAGAGTACTTTTACACTGTAGTATTGTTAGTTTTACTCAAGTAAAAATCTGAATATTCTTCCACCTCTGCATGTCTTTAATAGAGGCGTCCGTCTTCAGTTGAGGTGTGTATAAGCTCCGCCCCCAGCCAGACTCACCTGTGGTGGATGAGATGTTGACGTCGATGCTGATCTCGGGGGTTCCTCCGTTCCTCAGCGACGCCACACAGGTGTACGTGCCGAAGTCGGTGAACTTGAGGTCGATGATGTCGAGGTTGGTGGTTCCCGGCGAGACGTCTGTGTCGGTGTGGGTGATCACCATCCGCTCAGAGCTCCTCAGCGGCCGGCCGTTCTTCAGCCAACTGAACTGCAGCTCCTCCGGCGGCGTGGCCTCCACCTGGCAGCTGATCTTCACCTCCCGGCCAATCTGGATGTTGTCGTCGTTGTGGTACGGGTCCGGCGTGATCCAGAACCGACCTTTACGAAGGCCTGCAGGAGAAAGACGGACACAAGAATACAAACTTCAGCTCCACAGAAAGATTCAGGTTGTGTTCGAGGTGATGCACATACGCTTAAATCTACGGTACAATAATCCAGGTGATCGGACTACAAGGTCACTGAAAGGAGCTGAAGTGTCTGTTGAAGTGTATTAGCTGAAAGTAGTTGAGGTGTAACTTAATTTGTAATCACCAAAGGTTAGTGACTACAGTGTTTATGATTGGTTGCTGTGTTGTTGTGGTGTTTCTGGTGATGGCAACAGCATTAATAAGTGGCTGCTATGTGGTTGCTAGAGTTTTTCACTTGGTTGCTATGGCGTTACTAAGTGTTTCCCATGGTGATCCCGACGGTTGCTAGGTCAGTAACAGGTGGCTGTGATGTAGTAGCTCAAATCAAATCTGTAAATACGCGCCTGGACTCGTAACGTAACTCTGGGTAAGTGAATAAATGTAGAGACGAGGAGCTCAGCTGTAAAATCTGCTTTAAACACGTTTGACATTTAACAGAAACAACTGCTGCTTTGTGGAATTCAGCTTCCTAAATTATTCCAGGGAAGTGTGATGATTCAGAAAGGTCAGACCGACAGATTTATGAACAGGGTCTTCAGTCCACGTGAAGACCGTTATAGACCAATCGGGACTAAACATGTCGACACTGGCAACACCACACTGGAAACAGCATTGTACATACATTTCCTTCCTGCCATATCTTTGGGTTCAAAATTACATTTTATACATGAGAAGTTGCTCCAGGATCAAAGGTCAGGCTGCTCAGTGACACTTTTGCAGGTTATTTTCCCTGAACGTGTGATCTTGTGTTGCTGGTTTGAATCCTGCAGCAGAACCTGGTTAGTTTCTATCAGAACCGTGAGACTGACAGCAGAGTTTAGTCTCCTCATATTTTAAATTATTACAATTACCCTTCCTGCTGTGGAGAAACTAATCCGTCCAAATGGGGCTTAATTATAAGTGAAGCCATTTGTTCAGTTTAATCTGTGACTGTCCACAGCGACGTGCTGCTGCTGCTTTTCTTCCTCCACTTTTTATTTAACCTCCTGGTTTCGGTTCAGCTGGAGTTGGTCTGATAGGATTCATTACCTGCATTCACACTGGTAACGCCTCCTCCTCGGGAGTTTCCCACTAAGTTACAGTAAGAAGAGCCGACTGTTCGACTGTAGATGTGAAAGTGGAAACACAAACAGTCGAACATGCTGAACCATGTGATGCCGTCACAGTGCAGCAACTGAGCTCCTCCTGTCAGAACTGCACGACGACTGCAGACCCGAAGGTTGGAGTTCAAATCCCAGATCTGTGTGTGTGTGTGTGTGTGTGTGTGTGTGTGTGTGTGTGTGTGTTGGGGGATGTGTATATAAATAGCTTCAGTTCGTGAGGCGAGCAGCTGATTGTCCTTGTTCATTAAGATTAAAGCAAGAACGCCTCGGAACAAAACCCTGTGTGTGTGTGTGTGTGTGTGTGTGTGTGTGTGTGAGTATGAGTGTGAGTGTTTCACTGCATCAGTAAAAGGTCTGTTGCATAACTAGAGGTGGATGCAGTTGCTCACACATGAAAGTCACCACACACACACACACACACACACACGGCTCCAGTAGTGTCAGTACACAGTAGTACTTTAACAAAGAACTGCGTCTTCATGCGTGGTTGAAAGCTCCAGAAAAAGCTACTGAGCGAGCAGCTTCAGTAACTCTCTGCTCTGCGTGAATCTGCAGACGTTTATAAAGTAAAAAAGGAGGAAGAAAAAGACGACTGTCATGTAAACAGCATATTCTGTTTGGATATTCTGAATGCAGCATGTTCAGATTAACACGTGTGATGTGCAGATATTCTTCAGGTTTTAGCAGCGTTCTGTGGACATGTATGCAGCTCGTTCACGGCCTCTTCCTGTTTACGGTCACAAACCAACCAGCCAACAGTTTGCAGGGCTGGGGTAGAGATGCAGGCACAGAAGAAAAGACAAGGAGAAACACAGCTGCTGTTGATGAAACATGATGAAAGAGGTTTCTGGATATGAGCAAATATCACAACGCCGACCTTTTCAAGAAGGAACGAATGAAAGAGGGAGGCTGAGTTCACACGGTCCAACAAGGCTGCATGTTAACGGGAATATTAGAGGAAGATTCATCTTCATCAGCCTGTAAACAGCTCAGCAGGAATACTGTCTTTTTCAGAATAAGGACAAAAACCGGAATATTTTGAGCCTGTAAACGTAGTCAGTGTCTCATAGAAATTCTGTTCACATTGGAATAATTTGCATAATTAGAAACAACGCCGGCCCGATGTTTTTTATTCATTAAACAAGGAAATGTTCGTACTGAATGTATCTGACAACACATTTAATCTGTGGAAAGCTTCAGAACGAACGGCTGAGTGGACCTGGAGTTGTTCTGTCAGCTTCTGTTTTCAAGGTTCTGGATCGATGAAGATCTGAAGAAGAGTTTCAGACTAGCAGTCACTCACTAAACCTAAACATAGACTGGATTTAGGCAAAATAAAGACCGGTGCTGTAGTTTTTCTTGGGAAAACCTCCAACTAGAGATGTCCAGAGGTGATCAGGGATTATTTAAATGGGTCGGTGTTGACACACCGTTTGTTTTGGTCAGTTTTGTACACGTGGCCCGGTGTAGATGGCTGCTTCGATCTGGGCTCTTTGTCTTCTGTAGTCACCAAAAAAAAGTCAAACAGCCAAAACCTAAAGTTGGATATACCAATCCATTTATTTTCAACTTTTCCAAAATGTTTCTCAAATTAATAAAACACAAACCGTTACCGTGCCTTACGGTCAAAAACCATCGACCTCGTTGTGCGCCACACCTGTGTCAATTAGTCATACTCTTAAATAGACTATCATGATGCCCACAGCGCCAACCAAAGGCCGCCATTGAAATGGCTCCAACAATCGGTATCAGCTAAAATAAAGCAGATCAAACTCTTTCTTCACTGAAACTCTCCGGTTGCAGCTTTTCATCATTTGTGAGGGATCAAGGTTCCTCAGACACACTGAGACACCAAGCTGGAGTTCAAAGATTTACACAGTTTCAGTTTGGACTTAATCTAAACTAAACTTAATTTAATCTAATATAATATTAGTCTAATCTTAAATTGCCTGAACTTAAATAAAATAAATTAATTTAAAGAGCAGAGGACAAACACACTCAGCTTCCTGTCTGTCAGATCATCCATCCTCCTCAATCTTCATCACCTCCTCCTTTTATCACTCTCCACTCCTCCTCCTCCTCCTTCATACACTCCTGAAAATTATAACCCTTCATCACCTCCTCCTCATCCCTCTTTACCTCCTCACCCTCTTCTGCCCTGTTCTTTCATCACCTCCTCTTCTCCACCTCCGTCATCATCTTCTCCTCCTTCTCACCCTTCATCACCTCCTCTTCCTTCTCCTGTCTCACTTTATTCCTTCTTTCCTCATCTTCCTCACTCTTCAGCATCACCTCCTCCTCCCTCCAGCAGCCTCCCTCCCCTCTCTCCTCCTCTTCTTCTCTGACCCCCCCGTACACATACACCTCCACTGTCCATTAGACAGACCATTATCATGTATCCTCTCCAACACACACACACACACACACACACACACACTGGGTTCATTAGCAGCAGTGTGTGTCAGACTGGGAGGACTGGCTGCTTGGTAGAGAGACTACTAACTAACATGACAGAGAGAGAGAGAGAGAGAGAGAGAGGTGCATGATGGGAGTTAAATAAGTAAGTAAGGAGCGAGTCGAGCTGACAAGCTGCAGGGTCAGCAGCTAACACACACACACACACACACACACACACACACAGACAGGTGAGTCATGCTGCTGAATCAAACACAGCAGACAGAAGAAGGAAACACACAAGAGAAGACAGGACTTACTGTTATTAAAGGGAAAAAGGGAAATCCTTTTATTCTCTTTCTGTCAGTCAGATGTTCAGATGGATATTACTCTGGTGTGTGTGTCCAGAGCTGCAGTCAGGACGAGGTTAGCCTAGTTTAGCATAAAGACTGGAAGCAGGGGGAAACGGCTAGCCTGGCTCACCGCCCAACACCTCTACAGGTCTTTACACAGCGGGGACGTAACGAATAAACAACACAAAAATGCAAACTTATATATTTACTCTACCACATCCAGAAGTAAACTAATCAGCTCACTATCCTGCAGCTGATGCTGCTCCACACTTCATCCTTGAGTTCATTGTCTTTATAATGTTTGTGTCCTTCATCATATATTACAGGCTGATGAGAAACACAATCACCAGGTCCGGAGTTGTGATGTGATGTCTGTTCTGCACAACATGCTTGGTTGATGCTTTTATTCGCCTTGCAAAAGCTCAGAAAAATCAACCTCATTCCGAAAAACTTTGCGACGGTTTTTTGCCGCCTAATATTCACCTGTGTAAAAGTACAAGACAGTACAAGTACAAGAAAGGCCTGAAAAACAGTTTGTATCATGTTTGTTTGTTTGGATCCTCATTAGCTACAGTACCAGCTTCTCTTCCTGTGGTTCAATGAAAAACACATAACATCTGACATCCATACAACACTAACCACAAACACTGAGACCAAACAACACAATCATTCAAAACCCGTCTCCTACAATCAACAGCTCGACATCATTTTATCACCTCTTACAAATCTGAGGTAATCAATAAGCAACACTCATCCTCTAATTACAAACACATCAGGTTAGGTAGCTCTCTACATCAATATCACATCTTCAGGAACAAAACCAGGACTGTTTGGCTGCTCCATTTCTTGAATAAATAAATACAATCTTAACATGTTATTAAAGCGTGTTTTACTTCTTTTCGTGGTCAGAAATCCTGGAAACGAATGTCTTCTCTATTTTTTTTATAAAAGTAGCTGTTTAATATTGTCTGGTTTGATAATGAACATGAACAGAATGAAACCAAATGTCAGTTATCGCTCAGTGTGCTCTGCTGATTTTCATCCTCTCAGACTCGGAGCAGGAGGCGTCATCAGAACCTCACACAGTGCTGATGAAGTTCAGGACGGTTCATCGTGACGCTGCAGCAAAACGACGGCATGCAGCAGAGAGGACAAGGATTTGATTCATAAAGACTGAAATAATCTGAGAGTTTAACATCTCTGCACCAACGCAGATAAACGCTCGGTTTGTTGTGGATGTGTCGGATCTATTCCGGTCTATTCTGCAGCAGCTTGTACATTCACAACAAGTAAAGACATGAATGTGCTTTTGTATCTGCAGCGACTAAAGCTGAGGACTCACCTGAACACTGTTAGAAGCCTACAGACAGGAACACAAAGAAAAGACAGCAGAGCAAACACCTTTCAACAGGTAGACGACCGTCTGAGCTGCAACTAAATCCCAGAATCCCAAAACTGTGACTGTACCAAACATAAAGTGCAACATGCATCTGTAGGTTGTCATACAGTCGAGGTACGGCAGCCTGGATGAGCTGGTCCAGGCTGAGAGTGTGATGAGTGCTGCATCATGACGAGTTGGCTGGTTACAGAAAACACTGGCTGCTGGTGCTCTGACTCCAGTGGTTGTCGGGTTGTGTCGCCTCTAAAGGGTTCAGCATGCTTCAGATTAACTAGGTTTCTATTCATTGATTAGTCGATCGACAGAATGTTAATCGGCAATTTGTTTGATAGTTGACTAATCGTTTCAGTCATTTTCAACAGCAAAAATGCCAAAGATTCACTGGTTTCACCTTCTCAAATGTGACGATTGCTCCTTGTTTTTATCATATATGATCTTATGAAATATTTTTTAGGTTGTGGACTGATTCTGATAAAAATAGCAATTTAAGGACGTAACTTTGGGCCTTTGTTCATTTTGGAAAGATTTGATGCACCCGGCAATATGAGTGAATGTGTGTGTATTTGTATTACTACATTGTGGGGACGAGAACCTGTTAACACACCAGCTTCATGGGGACTGCCTCCCTCTTCCCTATAGCAGGTCCCCAAATGGTAAACCTTTAAAATTTAGGATTAAGACCTATTTTCTGGTTAACGTTAGGTTAGGTTTAAGTTTAAGTGTTAATGTCGTACCTCTGACCAGTATGGTGGTGGCTTTCTTAGCGGGGTTGCCCACGTTGTTGGACGCCACGCAGCTGTAGCTGCCGCCGTCGTCCATGGTGACGGCGGGGATGGTCAGCGTGCCGCCGTTGACGACGCTCCTCTTCGGGAGCTCCTCCCCTCCCAGCCTCACCCACCTCAGGGTGGGAGGAGGGTCTCCGCCCGACGCCACGCACACCAGAGTGATGGTCTCCCCCGGGTTCACCACCAGGGGGTCGTCCAGGAGGAGCTTAATGGAGGGAGGAGCTGGAGGAAAAGGAAGAGGATGACTAATATATACATGTTTTACATTTTAAAAAGGTTTTACATATCTCATCATGTGTAAATAATCCACAGTGATCAGAGTATAAAAGCTTCCTGTCATCAGAGCGACTCGCTGCCTCCACCAGCTGCACACGACGAGCTGCAGAAAAGCAGCTAAATGCAGAAATAATAACGAGGGAGATAAAAATAGCTGAGTCGACCTCTGTTAAGCTGACATCATGTAAATCCCATCAGCCCCTGGGGCGGGGCGGCAGGATCTACTGTACAGGTCACAGAGCTGCAGTCCGAGCTCAGAGAGGAAAATTATTTATTTATGATTTACATACATCCGACTGTACACGCACAGGAACAGAGACAGATTACACAAATAATACTGAGAAAGAAAAATGAAATATATGAAGCACTTTATGGATGCCCATTTCTGCCAGGAAAAAAAAGGAATGATAAAAATAAAAATACTCATGTTAAATTAAAATGATGAGGTACAAAGTACTAGGCATCAGATTATTCTGACCTAAAAAGGCCCCTGATTTATTAAGTATTCTATTTTTTGTTCCATTAACTCATCCTTTACTTTAAGAAGTGTTTCACAGGAAAACAATACAAATGAACATAACAGGACAGTAAAGATAGTAAAGAAAACATACTTAGGAAAAATTATAATGATAATTGATAAAGTGGAGATTGCAAAATAAAAACAAATTTTAGAAAAAGAAAATTATATTTTAAATAAATAATAATGATAAAATCAAACGAGCCTTTGTGTTTTTATTTGTATGTTTTCACCTGCTGTAACACATTATAAACTGGTGTTTTGCTCAGCTTACAGTATTTATTGCCGACTGAGCAAATAAATTAGGAAAAATAAAGACATTTGAAAAAGTAATGTGTTTAATTAAATAAACACTGTCAACATTTCTTCAAAATAGTCTCCAGTGTATTCTGTGGATTATCTCCAGTAGCAGGGACACAGTGTCTGTATGAGATGCTGCTGTTTAATTTTTAAATATCATTTAAATTAAATCCCATTCACCTCCATTGTATTTGGACTGACTGGACAGATACCACAAGAGCAGAAAACAAAGTATGTTTTTATAGAATTTGTGTGAACTGACGCTTTAAATGTGACTATTATTCAAAGTAAATTCTTACTATAATATAACGCTTTTATAATGATTTTAATGAAGCTTTGTTGTTGTCTGTGTGTTTCTGTGTATTCATCACGTAGTGGGGACCCGTAAACACACTCACATTGCAGGGACCTCTGAAGTCTGGCCCCCACACAGTCCAATTTCAAGGTTTAGACTCTGACTGTGGTTCAGGGTTAAAGTCAGAACTATGACTGTGTGTGTGTGTGTGTGTGTGTGTGTGTGTGTGTGTGTGTTACCTGTCCTGTTGTTCAGACCGAAGTGGGCGCTCTTGTCTCCGATGCCACAGACGTTCCTGACGGAGGAGATGCAGGTGTAGTCGGCGTAATCCTGAGGACGAAGATTCTTCAGCTTCAAGATCTTCGTCTCACCCTGTAACACACACAAACGTTTGTCTTTTTATACTTGTGAGGACCCTCAGTGATATACTGCATTCCCTAGCCCCTGACCCCTAACCCTGATTCTAACCTGAATCTTAAAACCAAACCTTAAACCTCAAACAGTCCTTTGAAGCAGTGAGGCCCTAAAATGTCCTCATAATGCAGAAATGTCCTCACTACGATGGTTTAAAACTGAAAATCTGCATCTTTCACAACTGGACAAATGTCTAGTCGATTATAAATACAAATCATTCCTCTTTAAACTCTTGAGAGAAGTTTCTGAGGAGGTTTTTTCTTTTGCCTGGAGCTCATCAGGTTTTCATCAGTCTAACTGGGACACAAACTAGTTTCTACAGTTTTCACTCCTCCTGTTCTGTCTTTACAAACTAACAATCACCAGTATTATCAGCTGACGTTGTCTGAACACAGACACATTGGTATCAGTGAATATGTAGTACACACAGGTTTTATAGCATACATTTTATATATTTTGATCCTTATTTATTAATTCATATTTTAAAAGTTTACTGTTCTCAATTTATTGTCAATTTGTTAATACAGCGTAAATTCTCAATTTAAACTGGGTATTAAAATAATGGCCAAGACTAGAAGCAGCACAAACAAATAAATAAATTGCTTCTAGTTTGATTATTGATTATTAGCAATTTTATTTTTCTTATGATTTTATAAGTGTATATTTCTTTAATTCTCATTTTTGACATATCTTGTGTAACATTGTGATTTGCACCTCAGGGCCACAATACAAACCACAAAACAAGTCTCTCTGGGAATCAAAGTCCTACAATTCAAAAGTTTTTGATGCTTTTTTAACCCAAAATCATTAAAGTACATTGAGAGAAATCACTCTTTGATATTCAGCAGATCAATCACAGCTCTGCCCCAGCCTGAGTTCCTCCTCCTCCTCCTCCTCCTCTTCTCCCTCATTTCTCCATCTTCTCTTCATCCCCTTTCCCCCCTCTCTTCCTCCTCCTCCTCCTCTTCATGTCTCCACCTCGCTGCCAAATCTCTCTTATCTCTTCTGGCAGCCTCGGCGCTGCCTTCCGCCTCACGGACAGATGAGATGAGATTTGATGACATTTAAATGGGATGTTTGTGCAAAGATGGCAGCCAATTTCTAGGCGGATGATGATGATGATGATGATGATGATGATGATGATGATGAGGAGGAGGAGGAGGAGGAGGAGGAGATAAGTTCCTCATTAGGGCCTACGAGGAGCGAGGGGGGAGGGGTTAACAAGTTCACGAGCTCAGTGCTGAAGGCATTACAGTCGACAGCGTTCAAATCTGGCGTGAATGTTATCTCTGCTGCCGTATTACACGGCCCGCTAACTGGCCGCCTGATTGGCCGGCTTCCCTTTGCTCCAAATTAAATCTAAACCATGGCCAAAAGAAAAAAATCTGGAATCTCCATCTGCAGAGGTTTTAATCCACAGGAGGAGGAGGAGGGCTTAAACTACAGGACGGCTCCGCTTTTTCAAACTGTTGAGCTCACTGACGGAGGATCGACAATGAATATTTAAATTTACAGAAAAGCACAAAAAAGGAAGCAGAAGCAGGTCGAGTGTCTGTGTTTCAGTAAGAGAGAAAAATAAATCTGTACATCACAGAAACATAAATGTCTTGAACTGAAGTTTCTCCAAAAATCACCATCTTTATTCTAATAATAATAATAATAATTTTGATTCCACGAAATGGAAGGATTGATTTTAATTTATTTTTCATTACAACTCCTCACTTCCTGCAGTGTTGGAGGTTGAGTGGAGACTTAAATACATCTTCTCTTCATGTGAAAACAGATTTTAGGAGAATAAATCTTTAACCCTTAGAGACATCTCACGTTTATGAAACTCCTGAGGACAGTAAGATATTGTATCTTGGATTGATAATGACGTGTATCTGTTTAAATTGTGTTTTCCTGCAAAAAAGCAATAAAATCTAGTATAAAAAGGAACCTCTGAGGATGGAAAACTGACATTTTCCCTGATCAATAAGGAAAAAAGACCTTCTCTGGAAAATGGAAAGAATGGATCACCTTTACTTTAAATATTGAGGACACTGTCATATCTGGATCTAGATTAAATTCAATGTTATAACAAAATATATTTCAATTGTTGTACATAAAAAGTATAAATGAAAGTAAAACCACAAACTTATAACTGATCATCACTATTCATCCTTCTCTCCGTCTTCCTCATGAAGACAAAAAGATGTGGATTTATTTCAAACAATTAAAAGATTATATAAAGAATTGGAGGATTTAATGATATTTTAAGCACGAATAAACACAAAATTGAAGTAAACCTGAGGAGGTATAAACCCGTCGAGGTTTGGACGTCTGTGTGAAGCAGAAATTGGACAAAAATCAAACCTTTTAACTATTTTTGGCCACAGCTGATGGACCACTGCCCGTATTAATCAAACTCAAGACCCTCAGGAGGAATCACACTGAGAGTTAAACTAAAAAGACTTTTATTGATGCAGCTTCAACACTTCAGCAGGAGAGCGACGACTCCTGGGAGAGAAATTATAACAAGTGTTTCTGTCTCTCCGACAGTTAGACTGACTACATGTGTAAGCTTCATGTGTATGGGTAAATATAAAAGTCAACAAAGTTACACAAGATATATCTGAAAAAATATGATGCCAAAATGAAAAAAATAGCTCAAATCTCATGAGCATAGTGATGAAAATAAAGTGGAGAGAAGAAACGTCTTTTCTGATTGCACAACATGAAGCCTGTCTCCTGAAACATGTTAATGCACAGTTAAAGCTTCCATCCATTTCCTGCCACTCATCTGAGGGAAGTTTCTGTCTCAACCAAGTTTCATATTTTTCCAGTTGAGAAAAGATGTAGGTCAGAGGTCGGGTGGATGTTCGGACTTTGACGGCAGAGAGTCGGGTTCAGAGTCCCACCTGTTGTTGGTTTAGATACTCAAACACTTTGGTAATAGTTCAGTCAGTATTCAACCAAGATCACCGTCTTCTCTGAACCTTAACAGAACCATAAACCACAACCACGCTTGCTTAGCAGGAGTGGATATTGTATGAAAACTACAGAATTATGTTGGCGGAGAGCATTTTGCAGTCAACGTCACAGAACACGTCGTGGAATATGACGTACTCCGCGAGAGAAAGACGCGCTCATCTTTCTGTCGGGACCATTTTGGTTCCCGGCGCCCTGCACGTGGTGGGTCGGGCTGATATCTGGCTAATATCACGTAGTCTGAACCCGACAAAGTTTGATTTATTATTGCTGAAAAGTTGTGAAAGACTTGAAGTGTTGCAAAGGTTCATTTTCTATATCGACAACAATTGTAAGGTGGTTTTTGTGTTTCTGTCAAAATCTTTTTAATTAGCTTGTGTTCTCCTCCTACAGAATATCTGTCTGTCTCCACCTGCTGCAGCTCCTCACAGGTTAGTTCACCTGTGGAGAGCTCCTAAATATCAGCACAGACAGGACTGAGGTCTCAGTAATCCCAGTAAAACCTTCTCCTAAAGGTCCAGTAAGGACCGATGTCCCACTCTGAGACACTTGATAAATATTAATAAATAATAATAAAAGTAGAACGTGTGTTTCTTCACCTGTGTAAAAAACGGTTCGTAGATCTCCACCCCGGAGTCGGAGCCTTGTGTCAGCGGCTCCCGGCCTCTCCTCCAGGTGTAGTGAACAGGTGGGTTGGAGTTGGCAACGCAGCGAAGAAACACCGTCCTCTCAAAGTAGAAATGCTCCTTCGCCTCACCGACACTCTGATGTACCGTTATCACCGGGTCGTCCAGGTCTGAGGAGGAGGAGGAGGAGAGGAAGGCAGCGGGAGGAGTCGGGAAATAAGTATAAAGAGGAAAGAAAGGTGGCGGGAAAATAAGGGGAGAGGAGAGGTAAAGGAGGGGAAGATGAGCATGTTTCTGTATCAACTGGAGTAAAAAGGATCTTCAGATTCATCAGAGCCTGAATTCACTGTAGATATATATATAGATATAAATATATACTGCACATATTTAAATAAATATAATATAATAATCTGTAGTTCACCTTTGGGAAACACGATGAGGACAGCTGAAGTTTGTTTCCTCCTGCAGCGTCTGAATTTACAGTTTTTCATATTTTCCGAACAGTGGGTCAGTTTTCCTGTGGGGGGGTAATTACTGCAGGGCCAGAGGCGTTTTAATTGGCTGGGAACACAGTGAGCTCCCCGATCAGCTGACGGCAGCCGACCAATCAGGCTCCGCCGCAGTAATGAGTCCGGTTATGAAGCCGCCACCAGCAGAGAGGCTAATGGTCTCTAATCCACTTCACACAGAGCGACGACAAACTGAACACTGAACACATCAGGGCCCGAACAACAGCCGCTGCAAGTAAACAAAAGCCAAAACAATCTGCCCCCACCTGCTGCTAACTCCCAGAATGCACTGCGAGTCCTGCTGCACGGGCTGCAGGTCAGGGTGTGGCGATGAGGTAATGATTTATTCTGTTTCCTGCAGTCTGACGGAGGAAACGCTGTGTAAAAGCCTCTGTGCCCTGAAGGAAGCACTCAGCCACGATGCGTTCAGGTACCACTTAAATCCCTGCAATCCCAGTAAGAAACATCCTCCAGGATATTATAGCCGTTATACAACAGTACTCACAGTCTGCAGGTATCGTTCGCTCCTGTTTCTGTTACTTTGGAGGAAACTTTTCATACATGAGGGACACAGATGTATAAAAACACCCCGAGGACATTTCTTTACTGGGATTACTGGGACTTTGTGCATCCCAGTTGCGACAAAAAACATGAAGGTGAACAGAAGCCGGCGTCTCCGCAGAGAAACATCCTGCTCATGTTTGCTGCGACTGATCATCAGCCAGCAGAGCTGCGGGGGAGGAAACAGCTCCATGCTTCATTTGCACACATGTAGGTCAACAACAATCAGCCACAAACAATGTGACGAGGAGACATGTAGGTCAGGAGCAGGTTTTAATAACATCAGGTGACTGAAAACAACAGCAGGAAGATACTGACTGCTCTTTAATCCTCAGTCCTGCAGCTTCATGTATCTAGCAGCTCAGATCCTCCAGGAACCGAGTCAGTGATGAAGCTTCACCACCCACTTTCTGCAGGAACTGTTTCCACTCTTATTACTAAGCTAAGCTAGCTGTTTCCCCGTTTCCAGCCTTTATGCTAAGCTAAGCTAACCAGCTGCTGGCTGTAGCTTCATGTTGACCATACGGACATGAGAGAGGGATCAACCTGAACTCCTGCATCCTGCAAAGGTTCAGTCACAAATACCATTCAGTGTGTGTGTGTGTGTGTGTGTGTGTGTTCTTACAGTAGACGTCGACCCGTATGGACCGGATGGCGGGGGATCCCAGCCCATTGTCAGCCTTGCAGTAGTAGCGCCCCCCCTGGTGGCGGCTGATATTGTCGATCTTCAGAGTTTCATTGTGCAGCGGCGAGTCGCCCTGACGGTCGGAGGCTCCGCCCGCCGTCTTAGTCCAACGAATCTGCACGGGGGGGGGGGTGTTAGTGTACACAGCAGACTGGTTTATATCAGTTTAGACTGACTGGTTTAGACTGGTTTGGTGAGTCAGTCTGATTTTCAGGTTTTTACTTTTCTCTGAATGAAGTTGCTGCTGCACAGTCAGAGTCTGGCTCAGAGGCACTGTGGCAGAAACAGTGTGTGTGTGTGTGTGTGTGTGTGTGTGTGTGTGTGTGTGTGTGTGTGTGGAAGTCTTTAGTTTGTATAGAAACTGAATCGATGCCAGACTATTAGTTAACGCCACTGTGTGTGTATGTGTGTGTGTGCGGTCCAGATTTGTCCTCGTTCAGCATCTGTTGGTCAGTTTTCCATCCGTCCCTCCCACCTGCTCTGTCCCTTCCTCTCGTCCATCATCATCATCCTCTCTTCTCTCCATCTGTCTCTCTCTGTTTTTAATTCCTCAATAAGAGAGAGACTGACTGTAAATAAATAAACTATGAAAATGAAAGAATAAATGATCAATATTGACTTCAAAATAAAAGGAACACTTTATCCAGGAAGACTCACTACGAACTAGTTAACTAGTTAACAGATGTTTTATACAGTTATAGACAGTTACAGATGTTCAGTTTAAACAGCCACAGAGCAGAAAAATAAAAAATAAAAATATTAACTGTGTCTCTGAGTGAACCTGAGCTACTATACGTCCAGATGTCTGTCTGTCTTCACTCAACCTTTTGTCCGGCTCACTTCGCCCTGGGTTTCGCCTCTCAGGGATAAAGAATCTACTGTGCCCTCCTCTGTATATTTTAGGAAAAGTCCTTGAACTGATATGTACTTTAAGTGTAATTTCAATATTATCCTAAAAAGTCACAGCAGCTGAATATCAGTCACAGAAAAGGCAGGACAGAGTTCTTGAGACAACAATTCATTTTAAGAGATAGAAACATGAAGCTATGTGAAATATGATTTTCAGTAGAGGTGCATATATAGATATATACTGCAGATACATAGATTAGATAGCAGATGATCTGTTTTATACTCCATTGATAGAAAGGTGTGTTTCTGTTTTGAGAGCCTTAAAACTTTGCAGTGCTCTTCCACTTCTGAAACCAAACCATCAGCATATTTTCTGCCCTGATTCTTCCTCTCTATAAGCCCCCCACCCCCATGGTACAGTCCACATGTCGGTCGCCTCGCTGCCAGCTGGACTGAAGAGGACTCTGTATCCGACAGACAGACGGTTAACAGCCTCGAACCAGCAAACTGACGATTAATGAGCTAAAAATACTGTCAGAGCACAGATCCTGGATCTGAGTGACGACACACGCTGCACGCTGTCTAATTAACACACCGTCACTGTAGTTACAACACCGACACTCGTACAGTGTGCTGTGATGTTACTGCAGCTGGCAGCTCAGTGTCGAGCTCTCACACAAAGAGACAAAACACGAGGAAACACAGAAACAGCTGCAAACGGCAACGACTTCCTGAGTCACAAAAATGATTTAAATAAGGGCTGTTTAAGAGTTCGTACTGGGAAGTTGGTCAACAGACGTCTCGTTCACAACGTAAGTCTGTGCGAAAAAGTCTTTTTTGGTCAGTGTGCATCACATGACGGACCCAGAAGTTGTAATTACACGGTTTGGCCACTATGTGAGCACTTCCTGGGGGCTTGAATACAACAGACCTGCAATAAATCCTCCGTTCATGAACAGCTGCGATTAGCCAATTAATCAATTAGCTGAACGACAGAAAAAAAAGCCAAACATCATCTGTTTCCAGTTTCTGAGATGTGATGATTGAATATTTGTCATATCTGAATATCTTTGTGTTTTGGACTGTATTTTATACTTCACCCTGTCCAGCAGGAGACTTTATAGACAAAACAATTAATCAAGAAAGTAATAAATTATGAAAATAATCATTAGCTGTACAGTTGATATCAATGAGTGTCGACTAAATATTAGAAAGTATAACACAACACAGTTCAACAGCAGCACAAACTGAACATTATGACCTTCATGAAGGAGGACTTCCTGCAGGACTGTTGGACTGAGCCTCAGACATCTGATAACAGCAGCAGCCCTGAACGCCTCATCACTCATTCACAACACATTTAAACCTGCATCACTAGTGACAGTGAACGCAACACTGCAACACATTAGCTGTTGGTGTTAATTAGCTGAAGCGCTTCAGGTTGGAAAAGACTCCACTCTGATGTCTGAACATCAGAGACCACGACGGGTATCATGTGACCTGTATTTGAATAGTAGTAGTAGTTAATATTAGTATTTTAATATTAATTGTAAATGCAGCAGAACCATCAGAATGAGATCATTAATCTTATTGATACTTCTCCTTCATTTTAAAGGTTTTACAATCTATAAATAAATGTGATAAATAAAGTGGTGTGGCTAACATGCTGTTATCAGGCTAAAGTACATAAGGAATAACGCACCACGAGATGTCCATTATCAGGAATTAACGGACGACGGTTACTGATAACGGACACCTCGCTGGGCCATTATCCTGCTTACACCATGGTCACATGCCAAAGAAATAAAATCAAGACCATGTGTTTTGCAATCTGAAGTTTTTCACAAGCCATGACTCAGTTTCCAGGAATAAACAGGTATAAACAGAGAGACAGAGAGAGAGACCGAGAGAGAGAGAGACAGAGAGAGAGACAGAGAGAGAGAGAGAGACAGAGAGAGAGAGAGAAAGACAGAGACAGAGAGAGAGAGAGACAGAGAGAGAGACAGAGAGAGAGAGAGAGACAGAGAGAGAGAGAGAAAGAGAGAGACAGAGAGAGAGAGAGAGAGACAGAGAGAGAGACAGAGAAAGAGAGAGAGACAGAGACAGACAGAGACAGAGAGACAGAGAGAGACAGAGAGAGAGACAGAGAGAGAGAGAGACAGAGACAGAGAGAGAGAGAGAGACAGAGACAGAGAGAGACAGAGACAGAGACAGAGAGAGAGACAGAGAGACAGAGAGAGAGAGAGAGAGAGACAGAGAGACAGAGAGAGAGAGACAGAGAGACAGAGAGAGAGAGAGACAGAGAGAGAGACAGAGAGAGAGACAGAGAGACAGAGAGAGAGAGACAGAGAGAGAGAGACAGAGAGACAGAGACAGAGACAGAGAGAGAGACACTACGATCAAACTATGATCACTGTGAAAAATCATGACATATTACAGAGACAAAGAAAAAATTCACATAGTGTCAAGAATTACACCAACTCATGTCCAAAGACTAAGTTTCCCTCTGAGACAGAGCAGAGCACCCCCTCATAACCCCACATCTGCTGGAAGCTCTGCAGGTCCTGAACAGCTCTGTAAAAACTAAACTCTAACAACAGTCTTGATTTCACCATGTTGAGAAAAACAGGAACCACATCAATGTTCGAGCCTTCTTCCACCTTCCTCCTGCGACTCAGATACACCGCCAGCTTTGCCTGTCCTAACACAAAGTTCAGAATCTGGCATTTCTCTTTGTGTCGACAAGTGTATTTAAAACCACAAATAAAAACCTGTTTCATAAAAACTTCCCCACGTCTGTTAAAAATGGTGCTTAACAAGACAAACAGAGCTGAGAGACGAGTACACTCAGAGAAACAGTGAAACACCGTCTCTCTGATCACAGAAAGGACATCTGTCCTCCACAGCAGCATTAATTACAGAAACAAAAGAGTTCACGGCCACAATGCCGTGCAGGATCCTCCACTGTAGATCTGCATGTTTCTTTGACAGAGGTGGTTTGTACAAAGACCTCCATGCTGGCTTGACATCAGGGCCTAAGTCCAGGTAAGTCCTCCACGGCGTGTCGGTGCGGTCATTTAGTTTATTCCGGTTTAAAATTTTTACCATTAGTCTGTACAGAGTCTTCCCCGAGGCGCCCTCCAGGGACACACCCACTGAGTCCACAGGCTCGAGTAAAGGACCAGAACAGTTTTTAAAATCCGGGAACAGTCGAATGGAAGGAAAAGGGTCCTCACAGTTCTGCTGCAGTGAGCCGTCGCAGAAGTCATTTAAAAGAAGACACTGTTCTGCTGTCAGCTTTTGACTCCAGTGCTTCAGTACCTGACTCATAACCCGAGTGGACCGTAATCCCAGCTGAGCAGCCAGTCCAACAGGATCATCCAACCTGGGTCCCACCAGCTCCACCACCTGCCCCAGAGTGGAAACACCTGCAGCTCTCAGAAATCTGGACAAAGTGGGTCCACTCCAGCTGGGACAGTCCAGAAACCCTCCAAACAGTACAGGTTCCTGTAGGAGCCAGTACAGAGAGTCGGCCTGTTCCCTCCTCTGCTTCCTCAGTAAAATCCACACTGAGAAAACACTTCTGTAAAACGCTGGCAGAGATGAAGTGTCCAGACTCCTGCAGTCCATCAGGAACAGAGCCGGACCCAGTCTCAGACCACCACACCTCTGCAGGATGCAGCAGGATAAACGCCTCCATACCAGGTCTGCAGGTCCGGCGAGGAGTCTCTGTATGAACTGAAGGCGGAAGGCAGCGCCCCTGCTGGCTAGATGAACCAGACCCTGTCCACCCTCCTCTTTTGGCAGAAACAGGATGCTCTGAGGGACCCAATGCAACTTGTCCCAGAAGAAATCCACTAACACTGCCTGAATGCGAGACAGAAGAGAAACTGGGGGCTCGACACAGGCCAACCGGTGCCACAGAGCAGCAGAGACCAGATTGTTTAAAATCAGTACACGGCCTCTGTAGGACATTTTTGGTACAAGCCATTTCCATTTCTCAAGCCGACCTTTGACCTTTTCTAAAACATTTTCCCAGTTTTTCTTTACAAACATTTCGTTACCCAAAAAGACTCCCAAATATTTCAGCCCTCCTTTCTTCCATATCAAGCCTCCAGGTAGCCTAAGCTGACCCCCCAGCCTGTCCCCAACCACAACAGCTTCACTCTTTCCCCAGTTAACTCTGGCCGAGGAAATGCACCCAAACTGATCCGCAGTGTTCGTTAAAATGTCAATGTCCTTCTGTGAGTTAACCAGGGCTACGACATCATCGGCGTACGCCGACAGTTTAAAAGAGACGTCGCAGCCAGGAACACAAACACCACTCAGGTTGTTCCTCAGCTTGTGAAGCAGAGGTTCGATGGCCAGAGAGTAGAGCATGCCGGACAGACAGCAGCCCTGTCTGATCCCCCTCTGAACACTAAAAGGAGCACTCAGACCTCCATTTATTTTCAGCACACTCGCAATGTCACAATACAGAACCCGGATCTTAGCTATGAAACCTGGGTTGAAACCAAAAGCAGCTTAAGTCTGCCACAGATACTTGTGTTCAACCCGGTCAAAAGCTTTTTCCTGGTCTATTGAAATCAGACCAGTGTCTACAGCCAATGAGCCAGAGACCTCCAAAATATCCCGAATCAAAGTGATGTTGTCACTGATTAGCCTGCCGGGCACACAGTACGTCTGATCAGGATGGATGATCGATGCCATCACCTCTCTGAGTCTGGAGGCCAGGACTTTGGACAGTATTTTATAGTCCGTGCAGAGCAGAGAGACAGGTCTCCAGTTCTTTAGCTCCTGCAGGTCTCCCTTCTTGGGCAGTAAGGTGATGACTGCCCTCCTGCAGCTCAGAGACAGCCGTCCTCCCTCCAGGCAGTTGTTAAAAACCTCCAGCAGGTCTTCTCCCAACACAGACCAGAAGGACTTATAGAAGTCAACAGGGAGACCATCAATGCCAGGAGCTTTCCCGCTCTTTAGGCTCATCAGAGCAGTATGCAGTTCCTGCAGAGATAACTGAGCCTCCAACTTTGTGTTGGCTTCAGTCTCCACCTGAGGAAGACCTGTGAAGAAGCTGCTGCACACATCTGGGTTTTCTGTAAGTTCACTTTTAAATAGATCTTTATAAAAACAGACTGCAAATTTCCTGATCTCAGAAGAATCGAGATTGCAGAGCCGCTGCTGGATCGCAGGGAGTGAACTATTTTTCTTTGTCCATTCTTCCTCTCCAGACCAAAGAAGAACTGAGAGGGGGCATCCATCTGTGTGATGTTAAGAAACCGTGATCTGACCAGAGCACCTTCTGCTGCAACGCCCAGCAGGTTGGCTAAAGCCCGCTTTTTGGATTTGAGGGAATTTAAAAGCCCTCGATCTCCTGTAGACTCTGCAGTTCTACCAGCTGAGTCTCCAGGTCCCTCATAGATCTGGTTATGTCTCTAGTGACATTACGAGTGAACTGTTGACAAAGCTGCTTAATCTGAGTCTTGCCAAAGTCCCACCATTGTTGGACACTGCTAAAAACAGACATAGATTTTCTGTGAGCTAGCCAGAAATGTTCAAAAGCCGCTCTAAAAGCTTTGTCATGGAGCAGGGCAACATTAAAATGCCAATACGCACTTTGCAGACGCACATTTTTTTCACTGGGTTGATGTGACAGCTGTTAAAAATGTTCACATGATGTTTAAAAGCGTAGAGCCTGTCTAGCCTGGCCAGAGATAAACAATTGTCTTTGGAGTGACTCCATGTATACTGCCTGTGATTTCTGTTAAAAATCCTCCACACGTCTGACAGCTCATGAGCCTCAGTCAGCTGTCTGAGCCTGCGTGATGAAGCAGGGTGAGGCTCCTGGTGGTTCCTGTCCAACTGTGGATTTTCAGAGCAGTTAAAATCACCTCCTAAAAACAAATATTCATCACTGTTACAATTTTTGATGGTTTCACATAAAACATCCAGTGCTTGGAGTCGCTCCACCCCCTTAGTAGGAGCATAAATATTAAGAAAAACCACAGTGATCTTCTCAAACTGTGCCCTGACCTTCAGCAAGCTGCCTTTAATGATCTCCTCAGTGTCATATGAAGAAGGTAGGAAACTTCTGGAGAAGACCACCCCCACTCCTCCACTACAGCTGGACCTGTGGCTCAGGATGACCTCTCCATCCCACCCCCTCCTCCAGTCAATCTCATTGTCTGCATCGCTGTGTGTTTCCTGAATCAGCATTACATCCACCTTCTTCAGCTTCATCAACTTAAAGAAGGAAGCTCTTTTCCCATCATCCCTTGCTCCATTTAAGTTTAAAGTGCCCAGTTTAAAATCACACATAAAGAGAGGGAAGGTGGATAAAAACACAATATAAAAGCAGACCGAGAGGAAAGAGAGAAACCAGACCCTTTGTTTAAAAATCATCATTATCTGTTAGGATTTGTGCTCTTACTTTGACAATCAGTTTCTTTAAAGGATAGATTTTCTGCTCTGTAAGGACAAACTCTCCAGCATTTCCTGAGGTTTTGGTCAGAAGCTTCGCTGATTCAATGAAAAGCTTCAAATCAGAGAAGTGATCTTCTACTTTGAGCTGTCTGGTGCCTTTAGTTCCCTGCAGGAACTTCTTAATGTCTGCAGGAGAGTAGAGACTCTGCTCCTCCTGGGTCAGTAAGGACTCGCTCTCTGACTCTGCTGGGGATTTACCTCACACAGTGAGAGATCATCATGGGGCTTTTCACTGTTCACACACTCAGTCTGTTTCACTTCATCAATTATTTCATTTTCTTTTTCTCCATCAGCCTGCACGCTGTCCTTTCTCTGCAGCTGATCTCTGCTTTTTACCGACACCTCCCCACCCGAGCACGCAGAGGGGTCACCGCCGCCAGAAACCGCGGCGGCCGGGCCCCCCCCGGAGCCCCCGCGGGGCCGCCAGAGGCCGCGGCGGAGCCGCCGTCTCCGCCCGCCGGTCCCGGAGTGGGCGGCCCCCCTCTGGGCGCTGGGGCCACGAACCCTTCTCCTGCAGCCCGCTGCCGCCCCCCCGCTCCCCCCGGGCAGGAGCGGATCAGATGTCCCTCTGCACCACAACCAAAACATTTCATGGTCTCCGACGTGGCGAAAACCATGTAGCTGAAACCGTCTACTTTAAAACTAAAGGACAGATTAAGTTCATCGCTGTTGTCTTTTAGCACCATGAACACCTGTCTGCGGTGACATACTACGTGTTTCAGCAGGGGGGATTTAGAGCCCAGAGACAGCATTTTAATCAGGGAGACCAGCTGACCGAACCGGGACAGCTCTTTAGCCAGAGCCTCGTTTCTGATGAACGGGGGCACGTTGGAGATGGTGATCTTTCTGGCCGGATTAACCAGCGGGAGAACAGGAGTGAAGCTGTCCTGGATAACCACACCTGACACCACCACATCACTGACTTTCTCCGGACTGTCCAGAAAGATCACCACCGCTCCGTTCATACGGGAGGCAGACTTAACGCTGCCGTATCCCACCACCTCTCCCACCGCTAAGGAGACCTCCTCCACCGAACAGCTGACCGCCGGCACCATTTTGACAGCATGACGGCGTGTCAGCTTCTCAAACTCGGCCGCGGCCTCACTGCCCAAAACCGAGCCGGTAGCCCCGCTACCAGACCCAAAACACACCTGACACACCTGAACTACAGATACACCTGTCAGCAAACTGTAGCAAAAGAAAGAAAGACGAACAAACACATAAAATAGTGAAAAAAAGAGAAACTACACTCACGCCGAAACTCCTCACAACGCCATGCTCCACTCACTCCACCATTCACTCAGAGAGAGAGAGACAGAGAGACAGAGAGAGAGACAGAGAGAGACAGAGAGAGAGAGAGAGACAGAGAGACAGAGAGACAGAGAGAGAGAGAGAGACAGAGAGAGACAGAGAGACAGAGACAGAGAGAGAGAGAGAGACAGAGAGACAGAGAGAGACAGAGAGACAGACAGAGAGACAGAGACAGACAGAGAGACAGAGAGAGAGAGAGAGACAGAGAGAGACAGAGAGACAGAGACAGAGAGAGAGAGAGAGACAGAGAGAGACAGAGAGACAGAGAGAGACAGAGAGAGAGAGAGACAGAGAGACAGAGAGAGAGAGACAGAGAGAGAGACAGAGAGACAGAGAGAGAGACAGAGAGAGAGAGAGAGACAGAGAGAGAGAGAGACAGAGAGACAGAGAGAGAGAGAGAGACAGAGAGACAGAGAGACAGAGAGAGAGAGACAGAGAGACAGAGAGAGACAGAGAGACAGAGAGAGAGAGAGAGACAGAGAGAGAGACAGAGAGACAGAGAGAGACAGAGAGAGAGAGAGACAGAGAGACAGAGAGAGAGACAGAGAGAGAGAGATACTTTTTGAACTTGAATTACACACATACAAATACACCAACAGTAACAATTTACAATCATCAAAGAAAAAGACAGGAGCAGCGGCTCGACTCCGAGCTCCCTCCCCATGTCTGAGCTCCTCACCCGGTCTCTAAGTCTGAGACCAGACACCCTGCGGAGGAAATGCATTTCGGCCGCCTGTATCCGCGATCTCATTTTTTCAATAAAGTGATCAATAAAATCTCTAAAATGGGCAAACAGGATAATATGATCACATTCTCTGGGTTTAAAAAGTCCAACAGCAGTGCTCGCTGGAGCCGGTTGAGTGATTTCTGGTTTAAACCTGTTCAAAGGAGGAGATGCATGACCAAGAAGAAGCACATATAAAGAAAAACTGATTGGTCCCAGACCTGGACCCTGGGGCGCTCCACAAGTCAGAGTGGCTGAAGAGGAGGCGTGACAAACATGACGAACACCACGTCAAAGCTGTGTCCGATCACAAGAGCGCTGCTGGAGCCTGTTCAGCAGGATTATCAGAGTCTCAACAGCACTGCAGTTATACATGTACAGTTTGTCCTGATGGTGGCGCTAGAGGAAAGATCATAGAGTAATTAACATCTAAATGGTTCATCGTCTGGAGAGCAGGAAGGAGATCAGGAACATTTCAGCACAATCCGAGCAGTGATTGATGACAGAGCGAGAGAGCTGAAAGAAACCAGTTTGACACCAGTTTAAAACCCCAGTCAGTCTCCACTCATAAACCAACCCACCGGAGGTTTGAGTCGTTTCACTGCGTTGCCGTGGATACGGGTGTGTTGCCATGGTGATGTTACTACAGGCAACCACAGTTTGACCGTCAGATGAAAAGTGTGAAGCAGCAAAATATTTTATTAATAACTTGAGAGAGAAACACTGCAGAGAGCGTCTGCAGGGCTGAGCTTCACCTGCTCAGGTGGATTTACACATGTCACATTTCAGGGTGTGAAACAGATAAACGTCCCTCGACTTTACGGTCACGGTTCAGCTCTGCTCTGAAACTCCTGCTGGGAGGGAAAAGTGGAAATAATATGCGATCGCAGCTCAGACTGATCTCCGTCTCTTTGTGGGTTGAAGGTGAAGCTCAGATCACAGATCAGTTTCTGCAGGGAGCTGATACTGTTAAACCATCTGCAACTATTTTTGATCCCTGATTAATCATTTCAGTTATTTTTCAACCAAAAATCCCAAATATTCCTCAGTTTCAGCTTCTCACATGTGAAGATTTGATGTCTTTTGTCAAACATGATAATAAACTAAATCTCTTTGGGTTTTTGGACTGTTGCTCGGACAAAACAAGACATTTGAGATGTCACTGTGGACTCGGGGAAAAGATGTGATAGGCACTATTTTGAGAACAGAGAACATTTAATTATTGTGAGAACAGAAACATTCATCTGTCTGATAAACTCTCACGCTGCAGTGTGTCCTTGGACAGTAACAACTCTAATCTGCATCCCCACCATCAGAAATACTCTAATGTGGGTGTGTTGGATCACTGAGACCTCATTCTCATAACCCAACAGTCTCTGGCTGCCTAAAGCTGGTCTGAGTGCTGCTAACGGATCAGACCAGGACTACACCATCAAACCTGCAACTATATGTGGGCCACAGCCGGTTCCTGTGGGAAACCAGACAATTAGTCAACACTCAGCCGACTTTAACCCGATACTAGTTATTGTTTAATGTATGATTTGTCTTTTCTTTGTGTCTGGAGATGAATGTTCTGTAAATCTGTGATACTGAGCCCAAGAAAAGTTTCCACGAGGGGACAATAAAGTTTATCGTATCTTAACATTAAGCTCTCTGTGTTTTCATGTTAACTGATGATGTTAAAGTTTAATAGAGACCAGCTGCTCTGCTGAGTTGTAATGTCTCTCTCTCTCTCTCTCTCACCTGTGGCAGGTAAAGAGGAGCTGCCATGTTGGCCTCCTCCACCCCCCAGTTGCTCCTCTTCCTGCTCCTCCTCCTCCTCCCCCCTCCCTCCCACCCCGCTGATGTCATTGTGACCTCTGACCCCTCTGTGCGGTGGGTGGAGCTACATGGTGCCCCCCTCTCGCACCTGGTGCTGGACCCGGGCACAGGGCATCTCTATGTGGGTGGGGTCGACCACCTGTACCAGCTGACCTCTGACCTGGAGGTGATGTCACACGTGAGGACCGGCCCTCACCTGGACTCCCCGGACTGCCTGCCCCCGATCGTCCCCCAGGACTGCCCTTCAGCCACGCCCACTCACAGCCACAACAAACTGCTGCTGATGGAGGCGGGTCAGGGGGCGGAGCCAGGGAGTCTGATTGTCTGTGGTTCACTCTATCAGGGGATCTGTGACAAGAGGTAACAGTCTACCTTTATGGAGTCGTCTGAAGCTTTCTGTGGTGATGTCATGTTAGATTTCCTCACACTGTCCAGGTGTTTGTACCTGTGTGGCTTGAATCACAGGTCAAAGTACAAGATTAAAATTAACTGAGTGTTGAATGAAACAGTTAAACCGGGCCCAGGGCTTTGATCTTCGTACACGGATAACTCAGTTGTCCAGATTAGTAGACAATTGGACACAAGTCTGGATATTTTGGTTCTTCTAAGCTAGTTTAACATTCATCTGGAACTGTTGTCATAGCAACAAGTCCTTAAGCCCAAACCAATCCTCAAACTGCTTTCAAAGAACCAAATTAGCTGATTGAGAATAAACAGTATTATTTTAGCCTGATAACAGCATGTTAGCCTGGATCAGTTAAACCACATTTGAAGAACAGGGCCCTGCTCTTCTTCAAACATGGTTCATCTAATCCAGATCAACATGTTTTCAAGATAAAATGATACAGATCATTCTCAGTCAGATAACTTGGTTCTTCTTCTACTTGGTTTTAAGATTTTTTTTGGCATTTTGCCAGTTTGGACAGCTTACAGTGTAGATAGAGAGAGGGGGTATGCCATCCAGCATGACATGCATCTGAACCAGCAGGCCTCCAGGACCCCCCTCACTTCTTCAAACAGTGTTCTCTTATGTTGAAATAAACGTTACATGATCAGCATGATGAACCATGATCAGCTCTCATTTGCTGAGTGTAGATCATATGATCATGTGTCTCAGGTATCCAACAACTGATACACCTGTCTGCAGGATGATAAATGACACAGCAGGTACACTCTGGATCTTGACTCTGGATCTTGACTCTGGGTCATGACTCTGGGTCAGTAGTCGATTATATGCAGTCTATAAGTGAAAGTACGTTTAATAACATTTAGGTTTTGGTGCTCACAGTATCTTAACTGAACTGACTGATTTTTAATCATTCATCATGTAACAAAGAACTAAAGAACCAAGTTAGCTGGATGATTATTAACAGGATTAGTTAAGACATATATGATTTCTTCTTCTCTGCTCCTGTAGGAGTCTGTCCAACATCTCTCAGCTCATCTATCAGACCTCCAACCCCGTCGACACGCAGTACGTCGCTGCCAACGACCCCCGAGTCTCCACCGTCGCCGTGGTGATAACCACAGAGAACAAACAGGAGGGGGGCGGGGCTGGCGGCATCCTGCGTTTGATGCTAGTTGGTCGAGGCTACACCAGTAAAGGTCCCGGTGATATCCCACCAATCACGACGCGGCGTCTGTTTCCGGTGGTCCCACCTCGCCGGGCGTTCTCTCAGGAGGAGGAGCTGGGGAAACTCGTCGTAGGAAGTTACTCCGAGTACAACAATCACTTTGTGAAAGCCATCACCCACGGAAACCATGTATACTTCCTGTTCTCTCGACGAGACATGTGGCACAAGAAGGAGTACCGGACCTACGCCTCCCGGCTCTGCACCTCCGACCGCAGCTTCTACTCGTACGTGGAGGTGCCGCTGCTGTGCCACGGCGGGTACAACCTGGCTCAGGGAGCGTGGTTAGGAAACCACTCAGGTGAACCCGCCCTGTTCGTCGTCATGGCAGCGGGACAAGCCTCCACACCTGTAGCAACTGCTCGCTCAGCGCTGTGTGTTTATGGGATGGCGGAGCTCGACGCCATGCTGCGGAAAGCACAGGAAGTGTGTTACACAGAGGGAGGACGAGGCAGCAGCGGACAGGAAGAGGCCTACATCGAATACGCAGTGTCATCAAAATGTCTGAAACTACCCAAGGTAAAAAACACATGCACACAGTGTTCAGTCAGTGTGGTCTGTAATGTTCTGTATATCGAGGTTTGGACTGGATGAACCAGGTTTGCGCAGAATTGATCGCAGCACAATGCAGCCAGTTATATTTGTGCCCGACTTGATCCCGACTCGCTCTGACGTCATGCACACGTGGTCAACGATGACCTCACGAGATCGAGGCATCACTAGCACTTAGTGATGTGTCGTACCGTGCCAATGCTTCGGAGCGTGTGTCGAGAAATCCCGGAAGTGTTTAGTGAAGCGCGTGGCGCGTTCGAAGCCTCGCTGGTTCAGGAGCTGGTTCGAGTATTGGCGCGATTTATGAATATATTATCCATTGCGGTATGTATGTATATGTATATATATATATATGTATATATATATGTGTATATATATATAGATAAAATATATATTGATAAAATTGATAAAATTACCTATAATATATCTGGCTGTTTAACAGTCTTTGACCAGCAGGGGGGTTTGTGTGCACATGAAGCATCGAGAAATGAAACTTTTTGTGAACCATTTGGCTGGAAGGCTTCAGGGCTTCAAGAAGCTTCATCTCGCCATCACTACTAGCACTTCCTTTAGCCCCGCCTCCCAGCCGCTCCATCTCAGGCTCACCTGAACCACAGTGACTCTATAACTCTGGATTCGGCTATTTATGCATTTTACAACTTTTAGGACATAATGATTCAAATAAGGGCTGTTTAAGTGTTCGTACTGGCTAGTTGTTGTACCTAAAAAAAAAAAAAAAATTATCCGCTGATTTACAGACGTCTCTTTCACAATGTGAGTCTATGGGAAACAGTCTCTTGGGGCCAGTGTGCATCACGTGACAGATCCAGAAGTTGTAATTACACGGTTTGGCCACTATGTCAAATTGGCTTCAAAGCCTGGCGCTCTTCCTGGGGGCTTGGACTCTGACCCGCAGAAGGAGCTGTTCCCAGCATGCACTGGGTGAAGGGCAGGGTCACAGGGTCAGCTGTACAGTCTCCATACCAACAGAACACAAAGATCCTTTTCTCTCTGTAATGAAACGTCACTGTGTGATGCGGCTAAATGAATATGTAATATATGATATTGATATACATCATGTGACCTGATCCAATGATTGTTCCACTGTTTTATTTCACTTCAGAAAAGCTCTTTAGTTTTTAACCTTTGACTCATTTAAAACAATCACATCATCATCAATGATTCCACTGAGAGTCGATAGATGATCGTATTGATTGATCACTGAACTCTAAGTCAGCAGCCAAGTGGGACATCTGATGACATCACAGATTAACAGCTGGTTTGGTAAGAACCTGTCGATGGTCACATCTGTCTCACTGCTGACCTTAATACTGTGTGTGTGTGTGTGTGTGTGTGTGGATTAGAGCTGTTATCTTCAGCAGCTGGATTTATCGTCAGACAGCTGTCACTCAAACACACAGCTGGTAGGACTGATCTGACCCACATATAACACACACACACACACACACACACACACACACACACACACACAGATTAAAGTGCGGTGACTTTGTGTGAATAGAAGCAGGAGTTTAAAGACGAGTGAGCCTGTAATATCTCTGCAGGCTGTCGTGTTCTGAGGAACAGAAGCTAATTTACCTTCATTTAGCTACTGAGCTTAAACTCTCTCTCTCCATTCATGTCTCAGGACTCTCTCTCAGACTACCCATGTGGGGGGGAACACACCCCGAACCCCATCGCCAGCGCTGTGCCGCTCCCGGCCACGCCCACCATCACCTCCACCACCCAGCTGACTGCTGTCACCACGGCAACAGAGGCAGGACTCACCATCGCCTTCCTGGGAGACAGAGAGGGCCGACTGCACAAGGTGACATCACAGTACATGTACACACAGTATCAACTCAGTGTACATGTACACTGAACTGTTAGCGTTGTGCTGCAGGTGTCTTCTTTTCTTCTTAGAGATTTTTGGGAAATGCTGAACACACCTGTCACACCTGAAACAGGATCATGTGATCACACCTCTGCCTTCTACTGCAAAGGGAGGAAAAATTGTTGGACATTTTTGGAAACATGCTTTTTCTTTTTCTTGCCGACAGTTTGATGAGAAGATCAAAACCTCCCATGTCTGTAAATATGAAGCTACAGCCAGCAGCTAGCTAACAGTTAGCCTGGCCTGTTGGCACCTTTAGAGGGTGGAGCCAGTCTATATGCTAAGCTAAGCTAGCTGTTTGCCCCTGTTTCCAGTCTTAATGCTAAGCTAAGCTAGCTGTTTGCCCTTGTTACCAGTCTTTATGCTAAGCTAAGCTAGCTGTTTGCCCCTGTTTCCAGCATGGATGTATAAAGAGAACTGGATCCAGTGTCGGAGGCGGGGCCCCGTTCATTCCTATGAAAGCTGCTCAGTGGCGCATGAAGCCAAAAAAGTTCCACTTCCCAGGTATAAAATGACCCGGATCTTCCACACAGCTTCCACATCGTGCGGCCCATAGAGCAAGCCCACTAGCTTTTCCTTTAACCCCGCCTCCAAACCGCTAGGTCTCATGGGTCTCGGAGCAAGCGCACTAGCGCTTCCTTTAGCCCCGCCTCCCAGCCGCTCCTTCTCAGGCTCACTCACCTGAACCACAGTGACTCTATAACTCTGGATTCGGCTATTTATGCATTTCACAACTTTTAGGACATAATGATTTAAATAAAGGCTGTTTAAGTGTTCGTACTGGCTAGTTGTTGTACCTCAAAAAAAATTATCCGCTGATTTACAGACGTCTCTTTCACAATGTGAGTCTATGGGAAAAAGTCTCTTGGGGCCAGTGTGCATCACGTGACGGACCCAGAAGTTGTTGTTTGGCCACTATGTCAAACTGGCTTCAAAGCCTGGCGCTCTTCCTGGGGGCTTGGTTTCCAGTCTTAATGCTAAGCTAAGCTAGCTGTTTGCCCTTGTTACCAGTCTTAATGCTAAGCTAAGCTAGCTGTTTGCCCTTGTTACCAGTCTTTATGCTAAGCTAAGCTAACCAGCTGCACCCCCACCCCCAGTCCACCACTCAGGTGCCCCCACCTGGAGACCAGACTCTGGTTGTAGTCAAACTTCCCTGAATCCATAAAAATGATCAGATATTTCTTGATTATTTCTTTGAGCTTCTGATGGTGAAAATCAGCTGTTTCCTGTTTGTGTTTGTTTGTAACCAGAGTCTGAGCTGCACCAGGAAACAGGCTGAAAACACACACACACACAGACACACACAGACACACACACACACACACACACACACACACAGTGAACAGAGAACAGCTTGTAGCCTGCGGCTCTTTATCAACAAAACAACACACACAATGATACACTGTGTGTGTGTGTGTGTGTGTGTGTGTGTGTGTGTGTGACGACTAACAGGCATTTAGCTCGGGGGGGGGTGGTGGTAGTGGGGGTGGGGGGGGTCACAGGGGAGAGTGCTCAGACTCTTGTTGTTGATTGGTTATTGGTCCCCCAGGTGCACTCTGGGTAAGGATCCAGCAGGACGCCCCTGAAACAAACTGTGTGTGTGTTAATGAGGTCTAATCCTGCCTCAGAGCCTAAACAGCAGAGCTTTGATTCTTCCTGTTAATATTTAATCACACACACACACACACACACACACACACACACACACACACACACACACAGACACACAAACAAGTGTTATCAGCAGGGAGGTGCAGCACAGAACAGTGAAACAGTGAAACTGTCTGTCAGGTGAAGACTGAGGTCAAAGGTCATCTGTGGTGATCATCCTCAACATCACCAAACCTTCTTGAAGTAAATTAGGTGGAGAGCACTGTGGATTACAGAGCTGCAGCCATTTATCAACATCACACCTGACACGTGTCACACCAGCTCTCTTCACTCACCTGTTGTTAACAGTATTATCAGGTTGTTTCACACCTGCTGGATTCGGTCTCCGATGTTTGTCCTGAAATAGTTTTTGTCAGGATGCTGGTGAGTTCTACCTGAGCAACAAACATCTGGATCTTGGTCTCGGTCTGGGTCTGGATCTTGGTCTGGGTGTGGGTCTGGATCAGACTTGTTTTTCGAGTTGTTAGAGTGTTGAACATCATCGTCTTACTTTGACTCACAGCAGCACTGCTGTACATGAGGCTCTAGAAGAGGTGTTGTGGTGAAACAGCTCCACCTGGTGGCATGTTGTTGCTACAACAGCAAACAGTTTCCACACGTTCAGGTTCTTCTGTGGTGTTTGTGAAGGTAACAGCTGTGATAACTGAAGTTTCTCTCTTCTCTCTGATGTTGTTCATGCTGAAACATAATCTGTGGTAACTCTCCTGCGTGTGTGTGTGTGTGTGTGTGTGTGTTGCAGGTGTTGGTGCGCTCTGATTGGTCAGGTGATCTGTACGGCAGTCTGTTGGTGGACAGCGACAGTGGCGTCAGCGCTGACCTCCTATTGGACGACAGCCAGCAGCACGTTTATGTTTTAACCAACGGCAAGGTGAGAGACAGTCAACAAGTCTCCTGTCTGTCTGTCTGACTGTCTGTCTTCTTCTTGTCAAAACTCAATTTAAACATAACCGTTAAAACAAACTGACAAATTATCTCTTTCCTGTCTGTCTCTCAGCTGTGGAAGGTTCCTGTGTCGTCATGCGAGAGACAGACAGACTGTCAGTCCTGTCTCGCTGTCAGAGACCCGTACTGTGGCTGGTGTGTCCTGGAGGGAAGGTAGGTCTGTCTGTCTGTCTGTCTGTCTGATGAATTAATCTGTAGTTGAGGATGATGTCACTCTGATGTCACTGTGTAGTCATTTCGTGTGGTCTGTGACATCAGCCTGGAGTCTGAGTGGATCTGCATGCAGTTAGCATCAGTTAGCATCAGTTAGCACATCTCAGTGAGCTGCAAAGCTGTTTTAAATCAGCTGTAAAACTTTAAGCAACATTTGAAAAGTGTTGAACACAAACATTAAAAACACAACGTAACTGATGATGTAACATCCAGTGGACATGCTGATTGGTTCATTCACTCTGACTGTTCACAGCTGGATCAATAAGTTATAGTCCACAGGATGTTTGTCCATCTGTTTTCATTGTTATTGATCCTTTATTGTGCCATTGATCACAGCTGTCAGTCATCATTTTAAAATGTCTGATGATGTTTGTTGTTTATTTGTTTGGTCCAGATGTTCCCGTAAACATCAGTGCCAGCGCCACAAGCAGCCCAACCATTGGCTCTGGAGCTTTGAACAGACCAATCAGTGTGTGACAGTGCAGAGGCTGCAGCCGGCCAATCAGAGCAAAGACGAGCAGACACAGGTAGGCTGTTGTTAAGCAGCAAATATTGATTATTGTCTTTGGATCGACTGCTGCTCTCTTTTTAAATCATCAACAATTCACCAACACCGGCCCAGCACCGGTCCAGCACTGGTCCAGCACCTGACAGTCCCCCTCAGCATGTCTGGGACTGCAGCCCGCAGTGTTTATCTGACTGTTTGTTTATGTGTCCATCTCCAAGGTAACGCTGTCAGTCGTCCAGCTTCCTGCCCTCACTGAGGCGGAGTCTCTGTCCTGCGTCTTCGGGCTCCTCCCACCTCAGCCTGCCATCGTCACGGGAACCACCATCACCTGTCAATCACCTGCACCAGAGCTCCTCCCACCCATGCTAACAGGAAATGGTGAGTAGACATAGCGATGTTGTTTAGGACTCAGTTGTGTCTCCAAATCTCCAAAACGTTGAGGAGTTCTGACTTCCTGTACCTGTGACTCTCTGCTTCCAGATCACATGATCGTGCCCGTGTCACTGATGTTTGGTCATGTGACCATCACCACGGGCAACATGACCTTCTATGACTGTGGAGCTGTGAGCCGACTGAACCAGAGCTCCCAGTAAGACACAATAATACTCACAGCTCAACAATAACCAATAATAATACCAATAATGATGGTTAATAAGGACGATGATGATGATGAAGGTCATGATGGTGTGTTCCAGGTGTCTGGCTTGTGTCAGCAGTGTGTGGAGGTGTAACTGGTGTCCTCTGGATCAACTCTGCACTCACAACCACAGCTGCCCCAACCAACACATCATCCTCAACCAGAGAGTGAGACAGCCTGTCTGTCTGTCTGTCTGTCTTTCTGTCTGTCTTCTCACCCGCTCTGTCTCTCTGCCTGTCTCTCTTTTAATTCACTTCAATTCAAATAACTTTATTGGCATGAACAAAAAAAAACATGTTGTTGCCAAAGCAGTTTACAGAAGATTCATGTTGAATACACAGGTGTCACATACAGGTTCTGTATGTCCCTCTCTCTGTCTGTCTTTGTCTGTCTCTGTCTGTCTGTCTCTCACCCCGTCTGTCTCTCTGTCAGCAGGAGTCTCCTGGTCCCACCTCCTGTCCTCTGGTCTTTGTCCTGCAGAGTTCTGCCTTGGTGCCGTTGGGCCTGAGCACCACTGTGGTGCTGCAGGGACGAAACCTGGACGTCTACACGGTGAGAACAGCTGCTGTTCATTAGAGTCATATCAGCTGAGTCAGATACAGTTTGTCCATATCCATGTTTGGATAGTGAAAGATGAGGAGTCGGCTGTAGCTCTGTAACGACACAGTGAATATAGACCATAATAGCTTCTCAGGTGTTCTGCTCCTCCTCTCCTGACCTGTCTCAGGTCCTCAAGTAAAGCCTGAAGGGATCCAGCTGTGCCAGAGTGTATTTCTAATCTGTGTGTGTTTGTGCAGGATGAAGCTCAGTATATGTGTGTTGTGGAAATCCAAGGAGTCCAGTTCAATCTGTCAGCTGCTGTAGAGAAAACACGCGACAACACACACACCTTCACCTGCAGCCCACATCAGGTAACACACACACACTTAATGTGCTAATGCTAACCACAATGCTACTTAAAATAAAGTGTTAACCCTCAATTAGAAATCACCTTGTGGGGACTGTCTACTGATGATTTGTTGCACTGAGCAGCTAGTTGAGGTTTTGCTGCACAGCTGCAGACGAACTGTTTTTTACAAAATACTCAAGATGAAAAATTGCAGTGACACAAAAGTTTCAGGTTTCAGTTTTTTCCTGGATAATGAGACCATCAGACAGGGCGACGTTCTGAACACCACTTTCACATATTTCAACTTTGTTTCTGAGAACTTATGTTTTATCTGTCGTTTTGACTGACGTCTCTAAATACCCACGATACAGTCAGATGTGTCAATCAGAGCGCTGGATAATTCAAAACGCTTCGTTGTTACAGTTGTTAAAACACATCGCCATAGTTACTGAATTCAACCAAACTTGACCCAAAAATAGAACATGAGTTGATTTAAGCTGCAGATTGTTTTCAGTTTTCTCAACAGCGCCATCTTTAGCTTCCCGCCGTTAGCAGAGTTAACCTCTCCCCCGAAATCTTTGTCCACAGGCTTCTTGTAGCTTTGACCTTTTATCAAAGATCCAGATCTTTTCTAACACAGTTCATCTTCTGTTCTGATGATTCAACAGGAAGTTTCATGTTGATCCAAACTGTAGAAGAACTGAGAGAAACACGACTGTTTTAAACATAAACAGTTTGCTGCTCATGAAGACGGATTTTAATGATGCTGTCTCTCTCTCACCACCTGTCTGTCTCTCCACATGTCTGTCTGTAGTTCCAGTATACTGTCAGTCAGCTTCAGTATTTGGCTCCTGTCTATCTGCGTAGAGGAGAGAGACGCATCGATGCCTCACCTGGCCTCCGACGTAAGAACCTCACCTGAGAGAGAGAGAGAGAGAGAGAGAGAGAGAGAGAGAGAGAGAGAGAGAGAGAGAGAGAGAGTGTGTGTGTGTGTGTGTGTGTGTGTGTGTGTGTGTGTGAGACATACACATTTCATTGGCTGATATTTGCACCCATTTCCTGTGTTATTCAGTCCAGCTGTACGACTGCTCAGCCGGCCAATCAGATTGCTCACAGTGCAGGGCAGTGCCGGAGGAGTACGGCTGCGTGTGGTGTCCAGGAAGCCCCGTCCCCAGCTGTGTTTACAACCAATCCTGTGCCAGTGTACCTACAGACACCTGCCCACCTCCTCAGATCTCACAGGTGAGTGTAATGATCAGTCAGTCTGTTTGTAGAGGTCTCGTTAGTTGGCATGGAAACATTCAAACTGTCTGTCTGTCTGCAGGTGCTACCTGTCTCTGGTCCTCTGGAGGGCGGAGTCCTGGTGACGATCACAGGGTCGAACCTGGGGATGAGGTACCAGGATGTGGTGGGCGGAGTCACAGTGGCAGGTGTTCAGTGTCCACCAAAACCTAAAGGATACCAGATCTCCACCAGGTGACACACACACA